>VYXC01006932.1:724867-869297 GCA_013397175.1 Platysteira castanea
CCCCCGAAGTAATACCTTATCTGAGTTCTTCGGAAAAACGTATTACTCATAACACATTCTTTTGAACACAGATGAACCTTGACTCTTCAGATATTTCCTAGCATAAGATCTAGGGCAACACTTTTCTGATAATAATTGCATGTATTATTGATGTACAGCAAATGCTCCATTAACAGTGATCAAGAGCCGTAGCAACTCTTAAGAAGATTAAAAACCCAGTGCATAACAGAGTGTTGCTAGATCTGGTGGGGGGGACTGATGCTTTCCATGACTTCACTCTGGACCTATTAAGAATTCTGCTTTTCTGAGGTTGCTTCTTTATGTGGTTGTCTTATTCTTTTTTGCTATTTTTGAGGAAAAGTTTTATACAGAAGTTCTTCCCTGCCTGTCTTCACTGACGTAGCAGATCATCCCAAGAGTTTATTGCTTTCCCATTTCTGAATGGGAAGAGTTAGGCTCAAGGACAGTCAGGTCAGGGTATGGTGTAGGGTAGGTGGAGAGTAGTTAATTTGTGTGTTCAGTTTGCTTGAAATTAATGGTTCTGAACATCCAGCACCCATATGACACACTTTTCTGGAAAATTTACTCTGAAGGTACAAGAGAAATACTTCGCATTTTTGCAAAATTAAAGTGTTATTGCACCCAAGGAGAATTTTAATAGTCCTTAGTGAACCACAGATTTGTTAGCTGACAAATCATGTTCATGCAACTGGTTGTTGCTAGCAGTTAGAGAAGCTTAGTTACATTTTCTCCCTTCATTAAGAATGTGAGAATCACTGGAAAAATGGGACATCTGGGGATCCCTGATTGATCTAGGATTGAAAAGAGAGGTTGATACTCAGGTCTCATGGAAAATTAGATGGAGTTGCATACCCATGGTAGAAACTCAAAATATCTTACCCAAAGTCAGCTATGAATTGGAATAATTTTACATCCCAGGGAGGACTGTCAGGATAGCATGTAAAATAATAAAGTTTTTCTTTGGAGAGAGAGAGAGGAGCTGTTCTTATTATTTATACCTCTCTACATGAGTATTACTGTATTTCCTTACTTGTATGCAGTCTTTCAAAATAAAAGAGCTGGCTGATATAATTTTAATACTCTTTAATATAACAAATCTCTTGCATGAAAGATGTTTATTTAATGATCATATATTAAAGATAAGCATATTCCTTTCTTTTCCTGGCAAATAAAACTCTTCAGGTCTAAAATGAACTGCAGGTAGTTATAATGCAAACCATGACTAGAAAAATAAACTCCTTCTGTATTAGCTTAAGCTCTTTGAGATTTAATGAAGTCTTACTTCTGTTGATCAAATGTGCAAAAGGTGTAGTGCAAGTAAAGCATTCAATTCATAACAGGGAGAAAGTTTTGTACAGCAGAAACCTTACCTTACAATGGAAATGCAGGTAATTATAAGCATTGAGCTTCAAGTCTTTTTGAAGGATGTGCAGTGAACTCAACAGTCCATATAGAACACCTCAGATGTAGAACTATTTATTCCCCTCCAATTTCCTCTATTTTAGCAAGAAGAACAGTATGAAAGCAGGATGAATGTAGAGAAAGCAGGATATACATCACAAAAATATTTGTTGGTGTTCTGAAATTTCCATTGTTTATTTCCATTTTTAGAGATACTCTCTGTTGGATGCTCGTGATGATTCTACCTGGAGTTTCCTGTCCAGAATGATCCCATGCTTTTCTCCCCTGTTCACTTAGGGTCTGTCTTGACATCTCTATCCAGCAGTTATTTCATCATGCAGTGTCTTTCAGGTTTACTTATCTGTTAATATTTTTTTGTTGTTGTTGTATGCCATTTATATAATGTTTTGCACAAGCGTTATTTGTATTTCTTTTATGGTTGAATTTCAACTGTTCACAAATATTTGTAATTGGACTGGGTTTTTTTGTAATGTATTGTCAGATAGAGCACTGTGTAGAGCATGCTTAATTAGGGATCTGACCAATAGAGTAATGAACATAATAGCTGAATGAGCTACAGAAAACAAAAAACTGATATCTATAAACTAAGAAGGGTAGAAAACATAAAATTTTATCTTCAGATAGGTTTCTTAGCTGAAAAGGCTCTTTCCATTTACTTGCATGCTGAAGATTAACTAGAGGACATGAATCCCAGGAGGGTATATGAAATACACCACATGTCGGATTTTGAGGCGAAGAGTTCAAGACAGTGTCAAGTTTTTCTGATATCACCATGAAATCTGAAAAAAGATGAAATAAAACAATCGGCTTGAAGGTTTGTTCATTTGTTTTGTGTTACAGTGACAAGGCACAGAGAGAATGTTAAGAAGCAGCATTTAATAAGCATTTGCAAATAACCTTTACCAAGGGGAATTCAGAAAAAGGGAGGTCATCTGAAAACAAGACAACCTTGATAACAAATCATGAGGCTTTGTTTGTTGAGTTCTTTCTTTCCCTGATGGTGACTACTTGTACTGTTGTTTATCCTTCAGGCCACAGCTGCTTTAACAAGGATGCTTTCAGACTGAATTATGGGTGGGATTGTATAATAATAGTAGCAATTATGAGAATGGTGAATATCATCTTGCCATTCTCCGCCTGTCCCGTGTATTCTGAAGAAACACCATTATCTTTCAGGCCCACATATTTTCTTCCTACTTTTTAACTTTATGAAGTTATTAATTTGTAAATTAATTTCACACTCTCATGAGGTGAGATGATGTGAAGATGACTACCTGACATCCCTTGCCACATTACTGTTTGTTGACCACTAACTGGTGCTTGTGAGAATGAAAAGTACTGACCACTTTTTAGGCTGCCTTTTTGCCAGATGGTGCTGTAAGTGTAGTAGGAATTTGGTTTATAGCCACATTGTCGGGGTTATACAGGACATATGCTACTTATACATCATTGGGGTTCAAATATGATGTTGTGCTTTCCCCATCTATAAGAGAAATATTAACTCTGTGCTAACTTTTCTGTTCTGTAGTCATCTTGTGCAGCTTCTATAGCAGCATTCTTTTGTTTAAGACTGGTGAAAAAAGCAGAGTAGAAGAGATACAAATGGTAAAGTCTGAACTTCTGTATCTCCATTTCTTCCAATTTAAGAAAAAAAGACCATAAAATGAAACTGCTAGAGGACAGGGTCACAAACAGCACTATGGAATTTTCCTTTCCAAACAAAACATGTTGAAGATACAGAAATTTTTCATGTGTCACAGGGGAAGCTGGACAGGCAATTGAAAGAGAGATATATTGAATGCCATTAAACAGACAAATCACATCAGAATCAGGAAATCCCCATAGCTGAAAATAGTGGGGAAAGTATAATTTATTGTGTTGCTGTGTTTCCCTTTGTAGCTGTTTATGGCCATTTCTGTTGACAATGTTCTGGATTACATGGATGTTTTGTTTGCACTGAAATGGCCAATATATGTCCCAGGGTCTTCTCTGTCCCTCTAGTTTCTCTCCTGAATCATGGACACTCTCTTTGTACACTGTGAAGTCAGTTCCTTTTTTCCTCGTTATTCTCAAATAGAAAACAATTTCCATTTCTTTTCGTTCTGCTCTCCTGCTATGTTCCCTGTTTCTATGGGCATTCCTTTGAATTCTGCTTAAATTACCATAACTGTTCTAGATCCAGGATTAACTGATTTTACTTTACTCTATTTCCAATTTTCCAAATGTAATTTTCCTCCTTCTCACTCACAAAGACAATTTAAACAAATTTCACTTTGGTACTGTGAACACCCTGTACTAGAGTCTTCCCATTCAATTGGAACTCATCTTTGATCCACCAGTTTTGGTTTGCAGTATATTGACATTACTCACATTATAGTTCTCATATACTGAGAAGTCAAACCTTAAGAGTTCGAGTTGGGAGTAGTTGAAATGCTGGAGTTAAAGTCAAGGATGTCTGAAAGATGAGCAAGAGCTGAGTCCCATCTATTAATAAGTTTTTTTACACAAATTCCTCAGTGTTGTATGTTATTTCGACTTTATTTTTCAGGGAAACTTTTCTCAGTATATTTTATGGGTTCAATTGGCAGGTCAGGGGGGAAACTTCCACTGGTTCCAAAGATTAAAGAGCTTAACAGACTTACTAATGAAATTCAAGTTTGTTTTTTTTTTTTTCTTTTTTTTTTTGTCTCAGACATGGAGAGCAGAAAGAATGAGAAGTCAGTGAGGTAAACCTATATACAGTGGAATTTTAGTTTTTTTACTGGTGTGTGGAGTGATAGTCTTAGGTAATTCCAGAGATGATTATTTCATATGGTGAAACTCCATCTGTACCACCTTGGATGAAGGTGGTGGTATTCATATCTGACCAAAACCCCTCCATCTATACTCTATTTGGATGGGGCCTGTGTGTTCAAAGACTGATGGGGAGAAGACTGCAAGTTTATTTTGTTTGTAGAGTTCATGTCTAGCTCTCAGAATGAACAGACACTACTACAGTTTTCTCAAATCTTTAAAGAGTCTAGGTGTACTACAAAGACCATGAAATTGTATTTGAATAGAATTCAAAGGTAAACGTATTGATATGTTTGCTAAAGATTAAACATGAAGGTGTGTAAAAACCTCACATGGGAATATATGTGTAACATGTACTGTTAAGCTGAGGAGCAATTATCAATGAATTTAGTGTTTGTATTTCTGTTCAAGCTTTCTGTCATTTTTCAGGCAATATTTAGGCTGTTTTATGACATTTTGAGTATAGAAATTGCACCTTGGTGTGTGAAATATAGTCAGTACCTAGTTTCAGGTTCTAAGTTACTTCACACAGCTAAATTATGCTTAATGTCTCAGAAAAAGACAAGAGTGCTCTCTGCTCCAACAAAGAGTTAACCTAAACTTTGAGAAGGGAGTTTAATAGAGCTATACAAAATATTACCTCAGTATTCCACTCCAGTCAGTTATTTGTGCAGATGTGAATTAATGGACTGTTATAAAGGTAGAGCGAATTCTGTCTTTTCAGTTAAGGAGTGATGATGGCCAAAGTTTTGTTTCGTTTGCTACCATTAAGTAAAATCAATGTGCTAATAAAAAATCCCTGCATATCTTTTAAGAGGGAACTAAAGAAATATTAAGAATAGTGGACACTTATACCCTTTGAGAAGCAGAGCAGCCCTTGGTCTTCAAATATCACCTGAATCTATTTAAAACTGCTTACATCAGTTGGAAATGTTCAGGCTACTAGAACTAATGCCGCACATGAAGTTGGAAACATCCAGTTGTTTTTGTATAAGCATTTTCTAGTACATTCTGGTCTTCCTGAGGTTGTACAAAAATATTTCGCTGAAGAAAAGATTTCAGACTGTTGTAGAGCTAGTCATCTGTTTTTATGACATATTTCTGGGGGTTGATTTCACTCTCACTGTGTGTCATGAGTTCATGAACATTTTTTCCTGGGTGTATGTCCCAAGTTTAAATATTTAACTTAAAAATCTGTTTTAAAATTAATAATGCTTGTCAGTGCTTAATAAGACTGATGTGCCTTCACAATAAATAAACCAGTAACAACTTATTTTTGGTATAAAAAGGTGGTTATTCTCAGAGAGAAATATGTTCTTCCATGAACAAAATAACTCAGACCTGCAGACTTTTGAGCCAAACTTATAAAAGGTTGTTATGAGCAGAGCACAGCTGTGGGAGTTAGGGGTCCCAAATTCTAATTCAAACACCCATTTGAACTGAAGAATTTCTGACTCTCTCATCACTCCCCAAACACTCTCATGCCTCCAAAATATAGTCTGAAGTACACAATAAGAGCCATATAAACCTTATACTATTCCCTGTGCAGGCTTAGATATCATTCAGAATTTTTACAGGTTTGTGTTTGTAAATGTTTTAAAATGGAAAAGCATTGTGTGAGAGCTAAATCTTCTTTTAGTAGCTTAAATAGTTCTAGAGAAATAACATAGATTTCCTCTTATCACTTTAATTACCAAAGGCAATTGATAATCTCTCTTTCTCCGTTGATTGGTGAGTGCTTCTGATTTACACTCCTGTATATTCCATTGTTTCCATAAAATCTAGCCTGCATGAAGTATAGAAACTGAAAAATATTTTCTTCATAGGAACAGCACACATGTAGCAGCACACAAACTTTGATGTTAATGTTGTTGATTTTTTTGGAAGGCTTACTTTCCAAAAGTAAGAACTTAACTTTTCCAAAGCCATTAAGAAGGGGATGAAGCTGCTGTAGTCTTGGTTGAAGTGGTATCTAATTTTTCTCTTACACCTTTGCCCTTTGATTCTCCTGGATAAACCTTTTGTGGAAGTGAGCTCTGTGTGTTTTTCAGTGTGCAATCTCAGCCCTATGCTTTTCTGAAAGATGTCAAAGTCTTTAAATATTTTCAAATTATGCAGATTGTGAAAATAGTACCTAACAGCAAATTATGTTTTAGGTTCTATGTTCTAATGTTCCTTAGAACATTACTATTCAGAACTTCTTTTTAGGACTAAGATCACATCATGATTATACATTAGGGTTATATTCACAAACTTTAAAATTTACTCCACTCACTTATCAATCGGGACAAACAATTTTCATCCTTGACAAAGATGGATAATTCATGAGGTGAAGATCATCAATGACTTAATCTTTTCTTCTCCATGGCAAGGGCATAGAAGGGACATGCGGGGTTGACAAAGACATAGCAGAGAAACTCAGGGAAATCTTTGCATAGGTATTCAGTGCTCTGACTCTCACACCTGATGCATTTCTGTAGCAGATTGTCTATAAGATAAAGATCAATTTGAAGTAAATGAACAGGAACTATTAGACCAGTCAGGCAGGTTAGGAAGGTCACTGGGACCAGATGGCATAAAACCAAGTGTTCTGAATATGAAATTCCCAAACTTCTGGCTAAGGGATGTAAAATGGGCACTGAACTAAAGGACTAGGACAGCTGTTGTATCTGCCACCTGTCAGAGGGGCTTTAGAGATGATCTTGGGAATGACAAACCAGTGAGCCTGATTTCCATTTCTGTTAAGACTATGCATATGTGTATGAATGAAAACAACCTGTTTAGAAGAAGTTACATGGATTCTGGATTTCAGGGATGTTTTCAGGAATAATAATAATAAGGATAAATGGGATCAAATGGACATAATACACATTGTTTTTTAAAATGTCTTTGATCAGGTTCCACACCAAAGGCTTATTACAGAATTTGTGTCTCCACGGGATGTGGAGGCCAGTGGGCCTCTTGACTGAGAGACCATGAGCATCCCCTGGAGGGAAGAGCCCTAGGAGGCACTCCTAGGTTATGGTGACAGAAAAGGCCTCTCCCAGGATGCTCTGTTCTATTATGTTAAGATACCCGAGTTCTGCTTCCCCGGTTGGCCCGTTGGCCTCCCCACCCCTTTCTATCTTATCTAGAAGGTTCTCCTATTTCCCTGTTCCCCCCATTGGCCCTGGCTCCCTCGCCACTCCCTCGGAGTTTCCCCATTGGCTGCCATACCCTAGTCCTGCCTGTGTACCGACCCCATGCCCTCAGATTACTGGTCCCTGATGCTCTCTCTCCGCCCCTACCAATCTCATATATATCGACCTAGACCCTTCCACTTTCACCCTGTCTTTGTCCTCTCCTTGTCTCCTTCCCTGGATCTACTTCATGTGCGTGGCTGGAATAAATTTCTCCCGTGGACTCTACACGAGGGCCCTTCCCGACTCTTTGCCGTCGACTTATTGAAAAAGCTGTCCAGTTTGTGTGTGCGTGTGTGTGTGTGTGTGTAGTGGCCTGCCGAGTGGATCCCAGCTGGAGACGCTTTCAGAAGGTTACGGCTTACCACCATCAGAACCCCGCCGTAACAATGGGATTGGAGGAAAGCTTCTTAAAGAAGAGGAATCCATGGTAGGCCTTAATAATGGCAACATTTCAGAATGGAATTGATACTGGGACCAGTTTTAATCAGCATCTCTCCTCTGGAGAGGGCAATGAACAGTGAAATCTGCAAGCCTGTGGACAAATTCTCTGTTGACAATTCAAGTCTTTTGCCTTCAATATCAATGGCTTCAATAGGGAGAGTCTCCAAAATAAAACTGAGCAGACCAAAAGTCAGCAGGTCAAGTTCAGTCTGAAGAAATGCAGCTAGAAAAAAATAACATGAACCTTGCTGACATGATGCTGAACTCAGAACTGACAGTTAAAACTCAGAAAACTCAGATCTCTGACATTCCTCTGAAGTCTCAGTGTCAAACAAAAAAGTGTTAGGCAAGTGTAGAAAAGTTGATGAGATTATCCTTGGGAACAGAGAGTGCCTGAAATAAGAGGACAGCAGCGCATCACTCTGAAAACTGATGTCCTCATATCCTGAGTATCGTGTGCAGTTTTGCCTTCACATACAAGGAAGAGTGTAGCAGAATCCAAAGAAGTATGGAAAAAACCAAGTAAAATGTTCAAGATGATGGAGCATCTGCCTTGTGCAGAGATGCTTAAAGGCTGGGACACTTCATTTGAAGAAGAGAAGGCCGAGGAAGGTTATGACTGAGGTTCATGAAATCATACAGGCAATAGATAAACTGAATACACGGTGGTTGCTCACACAAATCCCACAGTCCTAGATGTATGGGAACTTGAAACCAGTAAGGCTTTAAACAAAAGCCAGTGAATGTAGTCCTTAACATAGTGAATTTTTTGAACTGAGACTCACTAGAGAGGGTGGCGGAACCACTACTGGCAGGTTTGGAAAGGGGTTAGTAATAGATAACTCTCTCACAAAGATGCCCTTTAGCTCTTTTAGTACTGGGCAGGAGTGTACCCACTGGCAATATTAATTAAACCATTCCCTACACTGAGAACCTCCATGTGGGGAATGGACTGCAGAAAGTGACTGCACAAGCTTCTTTTATCTCTGTTGTTACTGGAGGCAGCATACTGGGCTGAATGAGCATTAACCTGCCCCTCAGGGGCATTTCTTATGTATCCTTTTCCCTTACGCAGTCAAAGAATTTTGTATGTGGTTTCTTTCAGTGAATGCCAAATCTATTTTTTAAACAAGTTTGACATTTGTATGGTCTCACAGATGATGACTGCATATACCTCTGCAGCACCCAGGTTGTCTCAGGCACGGACAAAGTGTTGCTATTAGACAACGATTTCTATGCAAGAGATCAAGATAGTCTATAGGTTCTGCTTAATGTGGTAAATCAACAAGTAAGTTGCAAGTCCCGAAAAGGTTAGGCAATGCTAAAAATTGAGTATACAAAAAGAGCAAAACCAGTGATCTCTTGGCAGAAAGGAGAAAGAAGTTTCTTATCTTTTGTTTTCCCAGCCAGTAAAACAAGTAACAAATACAGATTAATGCCACAGTCACGTACAGCAAATTCAGGAAAAGGTAACAAGTCAATAGTTTTCTGGGTGTACAAGAATAAATATCATAGGCAAATAGAAGTGCAATAAATGAAGTCCAGTGTCACATTTTATGTCATTTACCTAACTGGTAAGTTACATTGCCACAGGCCTCTGTAGGGAAGAGACACCTGATTATGAGCCTTGGGTTACATATTACAAACTGTGTTAGCATTTCTTTCCAGGGTAAGGGACACATATGTAATTGAGTTCGAGAACAAATGCCAGGGCACAGCAAACTTTAAACTTCTTATTTTGAAGAGATTATATGGGAAAATAATGAACAGATGGCAAATAAAAGGAATATGTTGGCATTTCTTCTACCTGCAAGGCATAATAATCTCTCCTTCTCTTTGGACAGTCCAAGAATCATGCACCATATGAAGTTTTTAGGGCACAGGAAGCCTGTGTTGCAAAGAGGAAACATTTAAATCATTAAGATGTATACTACAGATAGTATTTAGATTTAGATATAGATTTTCAACTAAAAATTGCAACAAATTATAAAGTGCAACATGATTATTCTGAACTATTCAAGAATATATAGCACAAGCAGTTTCCAGTAGGTATTGTTTGGAGAAATCCAGGTGAAATTTTTCCATTCAGAAATGGTCTTACGGGTAATTTAGGTTGTTTAGGATACATGATCAGGGTGTTTAAATAAAGACTGTTGCATTATTTTAATAATACCTTTAAAAAATGCTTTTGATAATGAGGATTTTTAAATTATTCAGTGTCTGTGATTACACTCAGCTGGATAACGTGTGAGAGGGATTCTACGTGAAGATTTAAAAATGGTCAAATATTCTGATTTACGGTGCAATTTTATGTGAAAAGATGGCTAAATATAATTTTAATTTTCCTGATAAAATAATTTTTATTTACAGCACTTACATAATGCAATGAAATCAATAGATTTTATTTACATTCTTAAAGATAAACACTTGCTTCTCTGCTATTTTGATTAGAAACAAAATTAGGAACATGTTAAAATACTGTCCTGCATGGTCCTAGGAAAAACATTCCAATAAGATACATTGATAGTTTAATAAAATCTATTATGTATTTATTTATTTTGGATTTGATAGAAAATAGTGCTCACATAAAACACATTGCAATAATTAAGCTTACAGACACAAAGCACTCACTGTATTAATAGCAATATGAAGGTAAATTTACTCTGTTATCTCATTCCCCTGAATAATCAGTAGATAGTAATATTAAACTACAGAATGACTGAACAGATTGCTAAATTTAAATAGGGTACCTGGTTTTTCAATTGACACTCACTGAAGTACAGAGCTCTCTCTCTCTTGCTCTCTCTCTCTAATCAATATGGTTTGCATACTTGCACAGCAAATCTCAGAAGTCATTTCAGACCCATCATTGTGTGCAAAAAGCATTTCATAAATCATTTGGAATACTAAACAAATTAGAGAAAATTTTCCCTTGGATTAGAGAAGAAATTTGTTGAATAAAATATATTTTCTGAATTATTTCCTCATCTCTAATAAGAAGACTAGATTAAATTGAGAAGCCAGTATAAAAGAGCCACTGGGATATCTATTATTTCTTCATCCCTTTATCCTCTTGCAGTTCTCTTGGGGAAGTGTACATGTATATGCTGCATGAAATGTTATTAACTGACATTAAGTCTCTCATCCCCTTAGGCCGTGGCTTTTTTCCTCCTACTGTACTGACCATTAAGCAGCTCTTGTGGATGTGATCTGGAAATTGTTGTATTTATACCTTCTCAAGTACATGTCTTAAACTGCTCATTACATTTTGATGTTTCATGACTTTGTAAGCCTCATATAAGTTATAACATCAATTATGTTTTAGTATAGTGACATGAAAGTGACAGGCTGTTGGTTCTTTGCTCTAAATGGGTGCCAGTGTCTTTTAATATATTATTTCTCATCTCTTGGTATCTGTCTTTCACTCTTCTTTCTGTTGTAAATATGTGTGATTAAGGACAAAGTAAAACTACCTACCCAGAGCCTTGGAGGAAGCCACATAAAATCTTTTTCCTTTGGCTGATCTTTGTTGGTGGAAGGCCGTATTTGGTGGCTTGTGCTTTGAGTGGGAAAATTAGGATCATAATTCATGCCCATGCACACTTCTGAATAATGCTGGCACATCAATTATTTGACTTAGTGCAAATAGTTTGCTGAAAGATAGCATGGTGAGAAGGAAATTAACTCTATTGCACAGATCTCTTGGTTGCATTCTCTGCCAATTATACTTAAAATATTTTACCTTTTTGTACCCTATTCTTGTATAGCAGCAGCAACAGAGAACAAGTACGGTGTATCTCCTTTCACTTTTCTAGTTGGCTTCAGTGTCTCCAACCAGAAGGATCCAACCTGGTTTAATATTCAAATATTCATTTTTACTAAAATATTGTGCTCTTTTTTCTTTTATTTTGAGTTTAAAGGCTCAAAACTTCAACTCCCCCTCCTCCCCATGGAAAAAGCAAAGGATGATATCAGTACAAGAATCTCATTTTACACTGCACCTGAACTGTCTCTCTGTTTTTATATTTTATGGTCCTGCAGTTCTTTCTTCAGTCACACTGACTGCATTAAATTATGTAGAAGCACAGGCTTGTGACACCTCTGAAACAACCTGCAAGAGAATACAAAATCTTTCTTTTGCTTTCACCCTGACTCAAAATTAAATTCCAAAAATTATATACAAATACTAACACCAGTCTAATGAATGGAATTAAGGAAAGGCAAGGGCAAAACCATCAGTTCATCATTATCTACCAGTGCTGAAGGATTAGCACTAGAATTAGTATGAATTTACATTGCTAAATGGTCTCTGAATGTGATAACTGGGTGAAATTTGAGTTTGTTAATATTTCTAAACAATAGCAGAAGATGAACTCTCTGCCTAAGGCTTAAGGCTGAAGCAATGAACATTGAGTTCCCAGTCACAGGCTTGCAAGGTGACCTTGACAAGTCACAGAACATATCTGTGCCTCAGCGTGAGATGGGGGATATTAAAACATTTCCTAGCTCACAGAAGTGTTGGTAAGGTTCAATTAATCAAAGTCTTTCAACATCATCACACAGAAGGATCTAGATAAGAACAAAGTATTATTTTTACTGAAGCAGACCTCTCCTGAGCACTTAATTTTTCATTTATATAAACTTTTTTAGCTGATACGCACTGTCAGTATACAGAGTCATAGATCCTTCAGATCTAGTTTGTGTGGAGCTTGTCAAGATACAGCTGTTTTTAGTGCTATATCCCTATTAGGATATGACACAATACATCATAACAGCTCCATCAGAGCCATTAGGGTGTAAGCTGTCAATGTGTAATAAGATTAGTATGCATTACATCTGGTGGTTCTCTGATAATTCTGAACTAGGTATGCTATCGTAGAGTCTATAAAGCCTTTGAATATTGATGTTGCACTGCTAATGAATGCAAAAGTATTGTGTGGATGTAGAAATAGAATATATTCTCAAGTATGTGTGAAGCGCATTTTTTTGTACAACAAATGACTTTAACTTTTCCAGAAATCCCCAAAAATGTCCTCCTCATGTTCTTCACGTACTAAAGATCTGTAAGTATTTATATTTACAAATGAAGGTTTTTCTTGTTTGAGGGAAGGACAAAACTCTCTAAATAATAGCCAAAAATATTCAAATAAATATAATTCAATAAGTGGCCTTGGATGTCCTAGACTATAGTAGTTTGCATTCAGAATAGTGACTGAGATAGGAGCAACTTCCAATGTGCTTTTCGTCTCTATGAAAAATGCAGTTTTCAGACAGAAAAAAAGGAAAAAATATGCTGCTTTTCTCACAACACTTGTCAGAGTATAATTTAGATAGGGAAAAAGAAACATTCAAATAATTTCAAGTGCATTTGGAACCTTCCACTGATTGTCTAACAACAATCTAAGAAAGGTACTATCAGTGAAAATCAAAGAATCATAGAGTGACCTGGATTGGAAGGGACTTTAAAGATTGTCTACTTTCAATTCCCCTGCTGTGGATAGGGATACCTTTCACTAGACCAGGTTGCTCAGAGCTCCATCCAACCTGTCCTTAAGCACCTCCAGGGATGAGGCATCCACAGCTTCTCTGGACAGCGTGATCCAGTGCCTCACCACCCTCACAGTAAAGAATTTCTTCCTTATATCTATTCTATACCTACTATCTTCCAGTTCAAAACCATCCCACTTTGTCTGTCACTACATTCTCTAACCAGCAGAACTTTCTGATTCAGAGAAAGATGCTATATTAGGTTTGTGCTTCCCTGTCTGCACAACACCTGACCATCAACCAATCAGTGGGAAACTTACTCTTCTCATACCTTTGAAGGGCCATTCATTGGGAGACGTGGAGTGCTGACTTGATTGGATCACAGTAAAGTCTGTAGCAGAACAGGTAGAAAAAATGAACTTTGCTGATATTTTAAAATCATCACTAGGAATCTGCAATTCTATGCATGAAACTCTTGTTCAGAGTATCTCGTTATTCCTGAAATTATTCCTTGCTCAAAGTGAGCAAGGTGACAAAGCTTCAGTAACAGATATGTGCCTGTAGAGTTTTCCTGAGAACTTGTACATACACACATGTGAGCCTGTACAGGAGGAGGTTGTGGTAAACCTTGAGGTAAGAGAGATGGGAAGGGAAAATATCAACTCCAAGTACTTACAATATTTTCAAGCCTTCCCAGAGAAGACTGAGCTGAGTGGCTTCAAAGGAGCTTTAACATAGCACTTGGCCAGCAAGAGTGTTAGTAAATCTTCAGGAGGTCTGAAGTCTCTCTTAAAAGAGGGAGTTACAGCCTCTCACAATCAGTTGTGTTGTGAAAGTGTGAACTGTTTGATTTTTCCGAGTCTGCAGGGTGGGCACAGACAGGCAGACTTAGAGTCAGAAAAACTTAATAAATTTTCTAGAAATATATATTCTAAAAAGTTCTGACTGAGTAAGGAGAGAAAACAATACAGTCATTTTTCATGATGATAAAAAGTCTTGTTCAAAGACTTTCTCATTAAAAATTAAATAACTTTTGGTGCAGGAATAGAAGGTAAATAGGAAATGCATTCAGAGACCTGACACTTATGCTGAATAACAACCAGGAAAACATGCTGTGGTCCTTGAAGGAGACATAGAGCACAGCTAAACAAGGAGAAATACAGAAAAGAAAACGTAAAATTTAAAAAAAGCAAGTGAAGTGAGGAGAAATGTCAATGATCTGACAAGTAGCATGAGTACAGGTTTTTTCTGTTATTGGGGCAAAGAAGAAGATGTAAGAAATTCTAGTGTTTTGTGGGTACAGGCTGCCATGGGGAAACAATGTGCTGAAGGAAAGACTTGCTTACATGCAGAAATAATTTGCACATTTGAAATAGTAGCTAGCAAAATTATATGGAAATAACTACAACATTCTATGTCAGTATTTCTGTCTTTGCCTAGGGTAGTCCACACAGGAGAGAATGAGAAAAGTCAAAGACGTGAACTTAATCTTCTACTCTGGAAAAAAATTTCCCTCTTATAAATAAAGGCGCTTTCACTGGTATGAAAAGACATGTGAAATGATGGTAATGATCTAGAACAGGTAGCGAAGAGCAAAGGTCTAAGAACAAATCTATCTCAAGCGTGACAATATCATTTCCCTCATGTGGAGTTCCCAAGAACATGTCATGGGGTTTTTGGGAGAGATCTCCAGTTTTTCATGGCAAAATGTTCAAAACTCAAAAGTCTTCTGAAAGTGTTAAAACAGACATTAAAGGATGCTGTTCTTAATTACAGTGTCAAGGACAGAATAAATGTGGATAAAAGTTTTTTTTAAAGTATTTAATTCAAAGACCCTCCCAAACTGAGCAAGAACACCAAAGAGCATATGCCTTCAGAAGCAACATTTGCTAAGACAGCAGGAATCAAATTCTTCCAGAAATTAAATGCTTTCTTGTCCTCACTACAGGTTTGTTTCATTTTTTATTTCCTTTTTTTTTTGGAAGGCTATTTTTGAACCACAGTCCCCAGATGGTTAAAAGCCTTCTTCTGATTTCCAGCCCAAATTTATTCATAATCAGTTTATTTTAATTTGTCCTTGTGCCAGCTCTGTCCTTTAATTTTAATAGTACATCTATATTGTGTAGCTATTTGTAGATTAAATTATTAATATTACAAAAGATAGTATAAATTTTTAAGAGACATCACTAGCTAAGATTATGAAGATAAAATTCACTGATTCAACAGCTGTTTGGTCATAAAGTTATAATCTAAAAAGATTATAAATACAATAAGATGTGTTTTCACATCACTTTGAGGGAAACTAATATGTATCTCTTTATTACTTGTTTTATGACATTCAGTAATGAAATACAGTTAAAATAAATTCCAGTAAAACAGATCTTGGTTTGAGGAAAAAGCAGACTAGGTGGAGTTGTTTGTTTGTTAAATGCAGAACTCTATTCTTCAACCTTGGTAAAAGCGATAGGGTGGGTTCTCCTCTGGACCACACTAATTGTTTGGTTAAAATTGGTAGCAATATGACAATTAATTTGCCACTGCATAACAAACAGCTAATTTTGCAGTAGATTTGGAGAAATGAATTGTTTGAAGGAGGGAAATTGAAAGTATTAGGTTGAAGGAATAGTATCCTATTGAAACATATTGTAGAGACTATATTGCTAGGTTTTAAAAGCCCTTTTGAGCAGTGAAGGTACCTGTGAGTATTAACAGCCCTTGCTATATTAGTATATGAATACCCAACACTACTAATAGTTTCTAGTTTTTTTTCCTTTTCCTGTATGAAGGAGGAATGCTGACTAAACTGCCTTCTGCCAGACCCTCCAGGAATATTACAGGGATTCCCCTGCAGTGCTTTCCCTTCTGTGAAGGACAGACTGAAGATGTGTGAAGAAGAATATCAGAAATCACATTTCTTGGCTGAATGGCATTTCAAATTTACCTTCCTATCTCAATATTAATTACCTGCAGCCCGTCCAGCAATGCCTACCCACAACTGGACACCTCATTCCCTGCGCTGTATATCCTTAAGCATTGGTCTATATAAACTCTGTCAATGCTGTGCTGGTGACTCTTGTCCCTCTATCCCTCTGTTTTTCCTCCTGTGTTTTTGGGTAGTAGAGGGACCTTCTTTATCAGCCTTTTCCACCTGAATAAGCCAGAGCAACACACGACTCCTGACCTGAAGCAATGCAAGCGAGTAGGCTGGCTCGCTATATGCACTGCCTTCCTACGTATGCCCCTGCCTTTCCACAGCAGGCACAAGGTACCAGAGGTGTCTCAGAGATTAGGAGAGTCTATCTGCCTGCCAGCTCCCCCTGTAGCTCTGGGGGACAAGTAGGGTGAATATGAGAATTGTAGTTTGTGCCCACAAAAGTGAGTCTCCCACAAATACTGTGAGAGGAAAATGGTGAGTATTACTGCTTGTATTTCAGCTGATCATAAAACTAAAAAGGATACAGTAGCCCAAAGGATAAACTGAACTCAAAGGTGCTTGTAGCTGCTCTGAAGCTTGTACTATAAAAAAAAATCAGAAGCAAGCCATTCATTGAAGTCCTGGCTTTCATGCACTTGTGTTTGGCACTGTTATTTTAATCTCCTGACCTCATTTTGTGTTTTTGTACTGTTTGTCTTCTCTGGCAATGTTTAACTTACTAGGTTAAAATTAGTCTTGTGTTATGGAGATACTGTGCTAGGCTACTGGGATTTTTCCCTCTAAAGGTCCCCTGATCTTTATCAACAATTGCTCAACATCTGCATAACTCTGTGTTTCCTGTGTCTAAACAATTACACTTGGGAGCCTGCCAGCTCGTGGTGGCAATAGGCATCTCTGAGGAACATGACAAAAGTATTATCCACTCAATACACTTTATCTGTGGCAAAGAAAGAAACCCCCACCTCATGCACAGTAAATCTGTGCCCACCTACCCTTCATTCACCATCTCCACCTTCGCCAGGATCCTTCCCATGTTTCTGCATTCTGAACTGGGCACAGATTAAGGAAGTTTCCTAGGAAGACTCTTGGAGCAATTCTGCATTTCAGCCTAAATAAACTCTACCTGCTCTATGTGGTACTTTGAAGATCTTTTCTCCTGAAAGAAAATGACAAATTAATTCCATCCAATGATAATTTATGTATAAAAACAAGTTTGGAAATTAACACAAAAGTAACCTTTATCTTCTGTGAGAACATATGCTGAGAAATATGTGATGGTATCCTGTTTATGCAGTAATGAAATGTGATCTTCCTTTATCTTCATCAGCCTCTGGGAAAAAGCCACTTCTACAGCAATTCCTTGGGCTTATGACAAGTTTAGCTAGTCCTGGAAACCTCTTGGTAAATTTGCCATTCGTATCTATTTTCAGTCCCTTAGCATTAATACTGGTATTGAGGTATTATTCTTTAGGTAGAAAAACCCACTAAGAATAAGAATTCTGATTCTTTTGTGATACACAGGTACAGATCTTGAATAAGAATTATGAATGTTAATCTTCAAATGCTAACTCTTCTAAAAAAAGGTGATTTTTCAGGCAATATCATAAAGATCGAGTTTTGTCCATATGTGTGAAAATATTGGAATTTTTTTGATTCTATTCTTTATGCAGAAGATTTTAATTTAATTTAATTGATTTCTGGATAATGAAGAACAGCGCAAAAAATTTTCACATTTATCTACTTAATATGGACAGCAGATTATTCTAAATTTTTTTAATTGTCTATTTTTGTTCATGAGAAAAATACATTTATTAATCATAAAATAGAGATTATATGAGATGTAAAATAGCTTGTTATATATTATGTACTATTCAACTTTTACACCACAATCAGATTATTTTGTGGATGTATACAACCACTAAAACAGGTGAGAAAATCTAACTGATGCTTGAAACTTGCATACTATTCTGAAACAGCAAGAAATATTCATATTTTATATGTCAGTCTTCCTAGAAAATATTCAAATGGCCTAAAAGCATAAGTTACTACTTATGAAGCAATAAGAAGAGATCCTGTTCTTATGCCCCCTGTTCTAATAATCAGTTTTTGTTACAAACATTTCTTATCCTGCCACCATTTTGGACTGATCTGGCAATTTTCTGCTCTTGGGCTGAATGCTTAATCAAACAGTGATGCCACTAGAGCCAGTGGGTATGCTGGAATGAAATTATTTTTGTCAGAGTTCATATTCACAGGACTGGCTCCTGAATGCTCAGTAGCAAGGAAAAGATATTAAATATAATCATTATAGTGGGCAATTTCAAGTGCCCATGTGACCTTCCTTTAGAAGTGTATGATTTCAGAAGGCAGCCTTAGATATCTAGAGATCTTAATCACCTTGCATTTTCTTTGCCTAAGCTCGTACCTTGAAGACTCAGTTCTTAGGCGGATCGGTCCCTCAGAAACTTAAATTTTCAATTCAGGGCTTACCCAGAATTCCCTTGTAGGTTTGTTCACCAGTGCCAGATGAACACAAACACCATTAAAATGAGTAAAGCTAGATGGGAACTATCCAAATTGTGAAAGAGGTGGAGCTAACTGATTATTGTTTAGTGCTGAGCACAGGAATGTAAATCTGCAGTGTAAATGCGTGAGACTGAGGTAATGCAGACATCTGTCTATGCAATCCCTGAGTACAGGCCTACCCTGCCCCCGAACTCCTGCATTAAAAGCAAACAAACAAGTACATTTTTAGATAACAAATGAGTACATATTTAGATCTCTAGAATGCTTACTGACTTCAAGTTTCATGAGAGACTGCTATCAGGAGAGACTTGAGTAAATCAGGAAATCTGATGAGAAAAACCAGCAGAGTGAAAATGCACAGTCGTCTGTCTCTCATTAATGGCATCTCCAGGCCAAGATTAGAGAAAGATGCTGAGAAAAAGTGATTATTTCCCCTTTCTCTTCTGAAAAAATCTCATCATTACAGCCACACACCTGATTGCAACCATCCAAAGCAGAGAAAATCCCAAGGTCACTAGATTCACCCATGGATGTTGAGTAAATCGAACTGGTAGAAATTTCATCTTGATTTACTAGAGTTGTCATGCTTTTTCGAAATTAAGAGTTGTACAACTGGGACCTATCACGTGAAGTGTTGTTGGCAGGAAATCTAAAATCATGGGCACATATTACCAAGCAGCAATGTAAGTTACAATGAAAGCCTGTCTTTTAAGAAGATAGCAGGAATATAAGGTTCTGAGTCTTATAGCAATAAATAATGTTTTATGGAGCTACAGTAGATCTACAAGAAAAATATTGTGGTGCCATAATATGTCCAGAGAAGGACAATGAAGCTGGTGAAGTGTCTGGAGCACAAGTCATGAGGAATGTCTGAGGGAGCTGAGGGTGTTTAGCTTGGAGAAGAGGAAGCTCAGGGGAGACCTTATCACTCTCTGCAACTGCCTGAAAGGAGGGTGTGTAGCCTGGTAGGGGGTTTGCCTCTTCTACCAAGTAATAAGCAAGAGAACAAGAGTCTCAAGTTGCACCAGGGGAGGTTTAGATTGGACATTAGGAAAAATGTCTTCACTGAAAGAGTGGTCAGGCATTGTGACAGGTTCCCCAGGGAGGTGGTGAAATCACCATTCCTGGTAGTGTTCAAAAAATGTGTAGATGTGGCACTTAGGGACATGGTTTAGTGGTGAACATGACTGCCAGATTAATGGTTGGACTCAGTGATCTTAGGGGTCTTTTCCACCCTTAATGATTCTATGATCTTTGATGAAAACACTCACAAAAACTTTCAAAAACCTTTGAATTTCAAGAAGCTTTTGCCAATGAAAGAAAGGTCAGTTGAGTCTGTTATCTAATTCTCTTTTTCAAGTGGGGGAGGTACTGTAACTCTAGTGTTGTATTTTGTATTCATCCCACAGGGACCAGCCTAGATCTTATGAATATGGGGGTTTGCGACAAGAAAATTCCTTTAAAACGTTCTCTCTTTGTATTATTTTGCCACAGGTGTGGGAAAACTCTATTCTTCTGAAATTTTCATGGAAAGATTTTTCCATGTGTTTGTATAGCAACCATAGTTTTCAAACGTTATGCGCTCAAAGGCACGAATATCTCTTAGTTATATTATGCTATGAAATATACTGGAATGTAGCCTATTTGAATAAGCACCACATATTAGTATTTCTATAAACAGAAATGTACAGGGCTGCAATTGACTTGGGTATTCCCTTGGATGTTCTCTCTTGTGATCCACTGCCAGTGCAGTGATATTGCCAGGAAGAGTGTTGTCCTGGGTTGAAGTGTATTCTGTTACCATCTTTGTGAGCTGTTGGAACCAGGTGGAGCAGTGTTTTCCCTGCCTTCTCCCTCTGTACTATCTCCTGTTAATGGGCCATCAGTGCCTCANTAAGTTAAGTTCTCCTGAATCAAAATCCACACCAAAGGTTTATGTATCACCTGTGTCCTGCAAGTATCACCCTTATGCTCAAGTTATGAGAGGATGTAAGTCTAAGAACTCTACTAATGAAAATTTTGTTCTCCCCTCCACTAAATTTTGCAGAAATACCCATGAACTGTAATTTATATATCTATGTATTTATTCATTTATTATATGGTAAAGTGTTTTAGAGGCTTTTAAATATTCTTTCAGGTTGGAAGAAATCTGAAGTACTATGTTGAAACATACAGAATTGCATGTAAACTTATGAAATGAAAGCTAACTGGAAACAGACACTTGAGTCTGATATTACGACTATCCAAGCTGGATAGTATGTGAAATGTAAATGCTATTAGAGGTTGAACATCAAAAGATGTTTTAATATTCATTCAGTTCCAGCTACGTGTGGCAGCAATTAAGTTGCTATATTTTTTTGATTCCTTATTACATGTTACTGACCTCTGTCTTATTTCCCAGTGGCATAACTCAAAATCTGCTGCTATAATACATGCAAAATATGTGTATAAGAAATGTTTTTTTGTATTTTCAAGGTTTCTGTAAACTTCATGGAGTGAAGAGGATCCTTGCAGGGATTTCTAGAGGAGAATCTGCTCTTTCTGCTGTGACATGTCCCCATTGAATTCAGTTAGGTTAGGCCAAGATCTGATAAAGAAGTAAGCACCTGATTTCTGATTGTAAATAGGTTGCCTGTTTGAGACCCCAGACAGTATGAACCTCTCCACTTCCAGTGAAAGAAGAGCTGAGACTGTCCAGAGAAGAAAGTGAAGCAAAATAATTGTTATTCTAAAACCAAGATGGACATTTAGAGTACTCCCATTGCTACAGTGCAGCTGGTTCTGTAGAGATTTAGTGGATAGGGCACATGGTGGGAAAGCAGTGACAAATACTGGAGCTTTATCAAAATATTTATCCTGGAGAATTTTTTCAATGTTTAATTAAAGACACATTAAAAAGCTTGATATGTTAATAAAACATCAGCATTTTGCACCGGAGTACATTAGGTGCCTTAAACTGCCAAACAAACAGTGAATGTAGTCTGCATGGCAACTGTTTGACATCTTGGTTGTTTAATGATTAAGAGCTAGACAAATACTCTAAAATATCTTCTGTGCATTTTTGATTGAGTTCCACATCCATTTCCTATTCTTTTTGCACTTGCTTTCAACAAAGGCTTGAGCAAACAGGCTTTATTTGCACCATTCTACACAACAGGTGACATTTATTACTATACAGAGGAAACAGAGAAGCAGTACACCTGGGTGCAAAACTGATTCAAAAATAGTTTTTGTGTTCTCAGGGATTTACTGTAATCTAACTGGATTAATGCCGCCTGTTGCAGTGCAGGTTTGATGTCTCAAGATAAAAGAGCAGCTTCAGAGACGCACATCACTCAGAGACATGGACAAATGTGGCATCCAGCTGCCCCACTGAGGATGGGTGACTTCTACAGGCTGGGAGGTAGCAATACCATGCATTGACTGCAAATATTTGCAATCCGAGACAATGCAGATGTAAGTAACAAACATGGTGACTGAGGCTGATCTATCAGGCTTCTGTGGTTCCCCCCCAACCCCGTCCTTAATCAAGTTCATAAGTCATCTATGCAAAGACTTTCCAATAGAGTGAAAGAAAAAGTAACTTCAGCTCACTTTTCAGGAAAGGTATTCAATAGAAAACTAATATAGGTGACTATGAATTCCTGAAAAGCTATGTGACTAAAGAGGATAAGAATTAAAGTGTTCTAAAATTTCTTAATCTTCTTTATCTACTGAAACTCCCCAGGAGGTTCAAAACCTATTAGAAACCACGATCAGAGATCAGAAAAATGCACCAAATAATCTGAACTCTTACAGTTTAATTTATGAAGCTCAGAATTCTATTGCGACAGACAAATCTCTGACAGAGGCTGTTTGCAATCCTTCTAAAGGAATAAAGCAAATAAATTCAGGAAAATCTAGATTTACTCTTGCACATTCTGCAAGCAGAAAAGAGCTAGGCTGGATGAATACATTGCTAATTGTGAATTATTCATCTCACTCTAGCAATCAGTAACATCCACATTAAACATTAAAGACCTAGATTAACAGGGAGAATGTAGGCACATAAATACCTCTTCAGGCAGCCAGGGTTGACATTTAAATGCTAGTGGTATTCGACACCCCTGCATCACCCCTCCCACCTTTTCATAGGTGCTTAAAACTGCATACATACTCAAGTTTCTGTTGAAAGGCGTCAGAATAACTTCCAAAATTTTGGCAGCAAGGAGTTAGTAGATACCAGTTTTACTGTTTTCCCATGCCAAAGTTCACACAAAATTCTCTTTCTTATCACACTTTTGGTATCTGATTTTTCATCTTACAAAAGATACACTCAGAACCTGTTTCACTAAAATATTACAGCTCTAGCTTAAAGCCTGGAAGCTTAGTTTCTGTACTCCTACCTGAGTGCTGACAGAAGGTGCAGAGTCATTCTCCAGTGACAGTGGTCTAATGAATACTTAGATCTTACACACAAACACAAATTGAGCTTCAAGAATTGAAATGCATTTCATCCTGCTAGAATAGCTATAACATCAATAGCAAAAATATTCATTTTATAACTATACGATGATTTTATCACTCTCAATGATAGCACAATACTGATTGCTTTTCTGAGTTTAACCCTTGGAGCTTGGTACCTTGGCTGGGTTTGCAGAGGAGAATGGCTAATGACATGGTGATTAGTGATTCCCACTAGATCCCATGTGGTTCAAGCTCCAGTAGAAGCAAGATGGCCAGTGTCTTATACGTCTCCTCTAGGGTGAACAGAAATCCTCTGGCAGCTGTTTCAGAGTGACTCTAGTTCCTCATTTATTGAAGAGAAGTATCAAGTTCCCAGATTTAAAAGAGGATTATGAGATTCAAAAGATCAGACTTCATAATACCATGGGACTGGTCTTTTCTATTTCTTTTTGGGTGCTGCTCAAGGACACAAATATGGACAAACTTCTTTAAATGAAATATGTAATTTATACTAAATTTTTATATCCTTTTCTGAAATAATTATGCAATTGCTAATTCTCTTTTTTATCCAATCATCTACCCCTTTTCTGGGATTAGGGTTTTTCCCTCAAATATTTTTTATATGAAAAAGATAAGTCTTTAGGCTGATTAAATGCAACCAAAGTTTTTGGAGGTGTTCATGTATAAGGATATCACAAAGCTTGTTAAGATAATTGCTTGCATTTGAAGGATCTGCACATACATCAGCTAATCAAACTCTCTCCTTGGTTCACTTTTCAAACAAGCGGCTGAGGAATGAACTTTATGGAGACTGAACTTTCTTGAGAATTTTTACCTCTTCTCTTGTCAATTTGGCCTAAAGTCACTGCTTGAGGTGACTATTAGTTCAGCATGGGTCTCAACCCCACTGTGTGAGTATATCTCATATATGCCATAGAGGAAGTGGTGGAAGACAAAAGCTCTTCAGTTGTTTAAACTTATGCTGTATAAACTACTTCATATTATGCATGTATGAAAAGTCTCAATCACAGATACTTACTTAATCAAAAGATTAAGTTCCAATATAAATGTTTGATCTACAATAAGCTTCTGATACGAAGCTGAAAATAAGCAGAAAACACAATGGAAAGTAAACAGTCCTCAATTAACCTGTGATATCCTAGAAGGGGATGAGAAGGCCATGATGGAGAAAGGGAAAAGTAAGAACAAAAGTCTGATGTGACTGAAATCTTTAACTCCTTTTGAATGTTAGCATTTCTGGCATAAGTGTGTGAAAGAAATATTTAGTCACACTTGTTTGTCCTTTAAAAATATTTCACACAAAACCTTTTTAAAATATAAGAATGTTATCTAATGAATTCCAATACATGGTCCCTAGCAAATAAAGCCTTTAAAGCAAAAAGAAAACATTATCATATCTGAATGGAGTGAGACTGTACCAAAAGACTTTCCAGTTTTATGTATAAAGTCTCAATTTATATATGCATGGGAAGTAATTTTATTGAAGCCAGTCTAAAACGTAGTTCTGCTTTGTTGTGAACAAAATCCTTCCAACAAATTATTCTGAAATATTTGCTAAATATGTGCAGTAACTGATTGCTGAATTGCAAGATCTCTATCAGTGTAGAAATAATTAATATCACATAAATTGGACTATATTTGAACAAATAAATAATGTTCATTTTAACAGAAGTATAATGAAAGCACAAACAACGTTTGAGGTTTTTTCTGTTTTTAGTACATGATTCAAACCTTCAGGTAGGTATTCCTGTTGGAACAGAAAAACTGGAAACAGGAAATTGTTCAGCTTACCAATGGCAAAGTAAATCTCAGTGGAATAATTATTTTGATATTAAATCACTTTTATTCTGGAGTGAAGTATTTATTGAATAGCTTTCTGGTAGAGCTCACAGGGAGAGCTTATTGTACTGTAGTTGTAATGGGCAATTTCCCTGTGCAGGCATGCTTAAGGTTGTGCAGAATATGGTCTTTGGAAATACTGCTCCATGCCAAGATGTTTCATAGAATATTTATTTTTGCTTGTACTAGAAAGCTCTGTAGATACAGGTTTGTGAATGGGATGAATGGGTACTTAACAATTAACAGCCTGGCTTCGAAATAGGAGACAGCTGTTTCAGCTGGTTTCCACATGTGACTGCAAATATTGCAGTGGGATGTGATCTCTATATATAGTTCAGAAACAGATCTTCAACTCAAAGAATCTCCTAGAAAAAGACTGATTTGATTGGAAAGTAGGCACTTAGAATGGATGAGCTGCTTTCAAGTTTTCTGACTTCTGCCCTTTAAAGGAATTGTATCAAGGTTTTGAAATATGATATCTTAACTTTGAAGGACTGAGAAATATTCTGAACTTTTCAAGTCATCTCCTTTTTTCAGTCATGATATTCCACTGATATTTAAAATAATAAACCATGGATGCTTTCGTCAGAGTGCCAGCTCTCTGGTTTTTTAATGTGTTTGAGCAAGAAGCTATGTGTGAGAGGGAGAGAAGATAGTCCACTTTTATCACCTTGACCAACCACAAGCAATTCATTTCAGAACAACTGAAATTTCATGAACTGCTGTGTGCCTGTCAGCATGACAAATAAAGCTGTGTTTTAATGGATGAAGAGTGCAAGAATAAGTATATGGCATGGGGGAACAAATTTGGAAAGTGGGATTTCAGAATTTTGAACGCAGTGCTGGTTTGACACTTTTCCTTTAAGATTCATTTATTCTGCTCAACAGGTTAATTTCATACTTCTGCAAAGTCACATGTCAGGTGTGTTTATATTGTATAGTAGATATTCTACATAGTAATGAAATTCTGGTCCCCTCCTTATCTCATTATAGATGCACTAAAGTGTACCACAACTTCCTTCCTGCTTGGACTCAGATGTCCTTATGTGGAAACCTGGGGTTGTGGTAAGAAGGAGAGGGCTGATATTCACCCTCTTTCAACCACAACAGAGCACTCCTAAATCCCACAGTATAACTCTGGTCTTTGCTTTCAACAGGACTGTCTACACAGAGAAACCATGAAGAACAGTTTCTTCAAAAAAATACGAGGCCAAATCATGCAAGCAGCAATGATGTTCAGTTTCCAAAGGCTGGATCTGTCAGTCCCTGGATCCCCCATTTACTCTTCTTTATTTTCAGATCTGCCTTCTAGTTGTGGTTGACTTGACAAATGAGATAAAAAGGAGGAACTAGTTTCTGGACAATTAGCATCTGAGTCATGTACTGTTCCAGGCCTGTACAAAGCTTCCCATTTCCCATACTAGCCATGTGGTAGATGCCACAGACAATCACTGTGGAATCAATTTGGTGCCTGGGTCTAATTAATCATAGCATAGATGTTGCCTTAACCCAATTTCTGCTGCCACCATCATATTATACAAGCACTTTCTAGATCTGCTTTGAGCAGCATGACTGATATCTATCATATGGAGATATATGCTACAGGTTTTCTGCTGTTGAAATTGATGTAAGTTTTGAAATATGAACAATAATAATTATTTTATATCTGTGAGTTTAAGTCCTTTCTTTTCTGAAAACAAGGCTAAGAAATATAACCTCTCTTTAGAAAGAAAGCCGTCAAGATATTTTCAATGTCAAATAAAAGCAAATTTTACTGCTTTGTATTTTAAGAGGCTTTTGACAAAAATCATGATCATATGGAGAAAGATTTATTTACAGAAAGTCCTGTAAGGTGGTGATACTCTAGGGAAAATAAAAAAAAGTGTTGAAATATATTTCCCTTGATCTGGAGTGGTTAAAAGTCAAAAATAATTATATTGGCCTCCAATGAATCAAGCAAATCCAACAGGAAAATATATTGTATAGTTAGAGTAAAGGAATCCAAACGTGATAATGTCAATCTGCAGTGGGAATATTGCATCTCTTTTTCCCATCCCTTCTCCTGTAACCATAAATTACTTGTTTTCAAGATGACCCACAGCTGCCTGTGCCAACTGTGCTCACAAGCGTCACTAGTTTGCATGGGCAGCCTTGCAAAATTTGGCCTTGAAAACATGCAACAAACACCCAGGCAAGCTGGAGGCCAGAGGGCCTTTTGGCTTCCCAGGCCAGAGGACCTTTTGGCTCCAAGGCCCAGATAGTTCTGGATGTATTTCCCTGAATGTAAACATTTAATGTTTGCAAGCCTTTACAAGCATTAATCAACTCAGCCTTTGCACTGTACGGGCCTGTTTTAAATGTTTGGAGGGTAGCACAGCTTTTCATCAGGAGAGGCTTTGGAAGATCAGATAGCTCAGAGCCGGGGAACCCAATAAAGCCAGAGGCTTTGGAGTAGCTTCTTTTAGCCAAAGGCCCAGTAGAGGACAGGCCTGCCAAATGGGAGGGGAATGTGACTAATCTTTGATTCTTTAGAGAAATCATTAAAAAACTTTCAGCCTTAATGGTCAGCTGATAACTATTTACAGTTGCAATTAACATTACAAATAAAGAAGTGCTAAGAACTAATATTTTTGGGGGGTTAAAATTAAATATTAAGGTTTGCTGAATTATTTAAGGGTTACTTCATTGCCTTTTAAGCAATTTTTTGGGGTTCTAAATGCAGCTCTGGACTTTTATATTCCATCTTTCTTTTTCTATAAGACCATAGTTAATTTAAGCCCTTAAATTTTCTATAGGGATCTTCCTGGAACCACAGTCTTCTTTAACACACATTCTTTTTTCCTTGTCTAAATTTTAATTATTTTTTAAAATAAAACTTCTTGCTAAATTTCTCTGAAATTTGCTGTTCAGTTAAACATTTTTTGTCTCAGTTGGTGAAAACTACACATTAGCTAAGATTTTGACTAAGATTGGTTTTGTGGCTGCTTGATACCCTCATAACATTAGAAAAAAAATCAGGTGTACTGATCAAATATTCCTTTGTTCAATATCTGAAAGATAAATATTATGTTGTTGCTAGAGAGGTAAATGTTCTCCATTCTTTTTGTGTTTATTCACTTAATTACACCTGCAAAGGCTCTGAATCATTTAATGTATGTTACTATTGCTAAATGCTAAATACAGATGAAAAGAAGTGTTGAAAGGAAAACGTGTGATCAGCTTCTGTGATGGCATTCACATATGCTCTTAACCTAGCACTTGCATTTTGTATATTTTGACAGAAGAGTTAAGATCCTGAGTACTTCTTTACATACGTAATCATGTAGTTATGGTGTGTCAAGAGCACATGTTCCAATTCATTATAGACTGAGAATTCAGGAACTGAATTAGAGGCTCTGAAAAAAATTGTTAGACTTCAGAACTGAATTAAAGCCAGCTTCAGATATCTTTAAATTGAAGAGCTTAAGAGCTGCAAAAGAAATAGAATGGTATTCCACTCAAATTGAGATGTAAACACTTGTTCCATAATTAATAAATCTCCAATTGCTGTACATAGGAGTGCACTTCTTTCCCTTCTTTGCCTGTAGATCATCAAGGGTCCATTGAATTCAATGGAGCTATGCAAATACACATTGACCAAGCATCTGACTTCTAGTGTCATGTAAATTAGATACCAATAAAGGCATAAGGCCATTTTGTCCATTTTTCTGCCATGTTGAGGTTATAACCTACAGCATATTGAGAAGTTCAGATTATTAAAACAATAGAATTTCTCTTACTTCTCAGGAAAATTGTTAATTCCAGATTATAATTATGCTCATGATTGCAGACTTGCACCTTGAGGTGCAAAAACATTTCTTAATTTCCTTTCCTTTAACCATTTCTTCCCATAGATGCTTAAATACTTGGTTTGACTCAGCAAAATTCTCTCTTATTGGCTGTATGGGTCACTGTGTTGGAAGCCTATTAAAAGTAGAACAAATGTTTTAAGATACAGTGAAACTGTTAGTGAAATGGGAATTTTTGCTTATTAGATCACGTTTAATTTCTTAAATACTCTACTGCCACAATCTAAATGCTCTTATACAATCTTAGATTTGTAATGGAACACTTGTAGGAGAATGAGAGTTACTTTGACATGAGGTCAAACACTCTGCAAAGTAAATTCTGGCCAAGCACTTCAGCTAAATACTTGGTAGTTTTAGGCACTGGGTCTCCACATTCTGTTTTGGGTTCATGGGCCTTTATCTTCCAAGGACATACCAGGATCAGTACTTTTCGTGGCTTCTTCTGCACGCTGTCCAAAAAGACTTCCTAGCTGATAGAAATGGGAATTTGCATCTTCAGCTCTTCAAGACTAGCTGGTATCTAAAGGTCCCCAGGAAAACTTCCCTGAAGATTCACCCTGTCACAGCTCTGGCTTACAGCTCATTGTTTCTTTGACACTTGATGGTGAAAACAGTCAAATCTAAAAGCTTTGCAGAACCACTTGCATTTTAGTTAAAAGAAAAATCCAGAAAGAAAAACAACTATGCAATCCAGGGAAAAACATCAGATTTCTTAACATAAATATTTTGGGTCATTTAGGAGTCCAGGAATTTCAGTATAGTGCATGCCTTCATAATTTTCAACTCGCCTCTTTTGAATAGTAATTTCCTTCTTTCCTTTTATATTTCCTTCCTTTGTTGCCAGCTTCCCATTTTCTCACATGCTGACAGTTGCAAAGTCTCCATCTGCCAGGAAAAACTTTCCCAATAGTTCTTCCATCCTGCTCTAACATCTTTCTCTTTTATGCCTCTTAGGCATTTCCAGCATAAGGTTTAACTTTTTCTAATGTGAATACTTGATGGTAGATCTGATGCATCTCAGAGCAACTCCACCCCTCCTTCTCAATTACAAACAGAACCCAGGATGACCAGCTCAGATGCAGCAGCTACCTAAATGTGTGGTAGAATTGTGCACCTGGGCTGAGTGTTGATCAGCTGAAATATGTTTGCAAATTTTTCTCAGTCCTGATAGATTTTTGCTAGCATCAAAGGCAGTGGCCAAATTGCCTGTGTTTGGGAAGACCTGCTAATAAATAATTCCCTCCTGGAAGTACTGCAGACCAGTATGGGAGATGCAGGAGTGAGCCCAAGAGAGGATGGTGCATGCTTACTACCTCCAAGTGGCATAAGTTTACCTCTTAGTGCAGTTAGCTGACCTTTCAAGAGCACTGGAGCCTAGAAAAAGCCTCAAGCCTGAATGAAAATTTTGCCTGAAAGAACAGAAAAACAGTGCAACATGAAGTATATTGTATTAGACGTGTGTGGGAGGTCTGCATAGAAATTACACCACTGAAAACAGAAGAAAACAATTTAACACCAAAGTTAAAGTTCAAAGCAACTAAAATAAAATTCGAGAAACAAAATGCCCTGCTGAAGATTATGTTCTGTTTACAGGGGTTTACACTTTTGAAAAAGACTTTAATTGCCTGCTTCCACCTACAAAGCCCATCAGCTTTGTAACCCAGCCTTCCACATGAGAAGAAAAAAGAGAGCACTTATTAAAGAGCACTTAACAATGTTCAGCCAGTCAGCTCATTCAAGTAGCTAACATTCTCAGTCCTGTAATTTGGTGCCAAAAGTGTCTTCCAAAAATACTGAACTATATGTTGAACTGCCCATTATGGTGTGGCTGAGATGATAGCTGAATTGCTACTGAGACTCACAATACAAACTATCACATCTGAATTTTAAACATTTATGGTCAGAGAGTCTCAGGAACACTGTGGTTGAAAAAAATGACAGGAGCATGCTTTGATATTTATCTTTCAAAAGCCTTTCCTTGCCCTAGTGACAAAGAAAGTTATTTCAGGTGATATAGTGGGAAAAAAAAAAAAAGATTCACTACTGATTTGTTAGGAGAATTATGTAAGTTGCCTTTTTTCCCTCAGTTAAACAAGATAATCAGTGATGTGATGCTGTTTTCTTTTAGAGAGGAAACTTTATTGTCTATTTCTTTAATAAATACACTATAATGTTTTACACTGCCAGTCAATAAATTTACATTACACACAAAAGTGTATACTGCTGATTCAAAGAAGAGCAGTAACCCTGTTCTGTACTTCAGTGTTCCCTTTATAAGTTGGTACATTCTTCATGTTGTATTTGATAGTTTCTTCTACATAAAACCTGATTTGTTTAATTTGTATTTTAATAAATAACTTACTATATAGTAAGCACAGTCTTTGCAAATAATATTGTCCACCACAAGGGGAAGTTGCCCACGTATTTTTCTTGTGCTTTTTTTTGGTGTATTTAGATTCTAGCTCTGCCCACTCTTCATCTATTTTGAATGTGTTTTGAATTAGTCACATGGTCTGACAATCTAGGTTTTCCACCAGATTGTAAATTCTCTTTGCATCTAAGAGTGTGAGGGAGCTTAGGAACAGATGCGAAGGTCTAAATGTATATGCTTAAGTACCATGTTGGGTTCTATAATAGATGTTCAGCAACTTTTATAACTAGCCAATTAAATCTTAGAACAAGTGATAGCTTTGAAAGGAAAATAATCAGAAAACCTTTTATAATAGTACACTGCAACTGTACTGTTTCTTCTTCCTCTTGTTTCTGAATATCATGTTTGATTTCACAGAGATACTGATAAGACTCTACAAGATTCAACAGATTGCCTTCATGTCAATAATTTTGTTTCTGGTTTTGTTTCACCCACAAAGTTTTGCTTTTATGTTAAATTGAAGAGTACTAGGTTCTTAAAATGGAATCAGACTGGCAACAGTATTTTTGTTATGTTTAGTGACAAGAATAATTTTAAACTGTACAATTTGAATGGTTTCCATAACTTGAATCAAGTTTGCTCAAAACACAGCTTGATTTTCTTGAAATTTTGTTGAAGTTTATTGAGGTTTATTGATGTTCTATGGAGAACCTCTAAGTATGTCAAACTGCTCAATTTATTCTCCTAGAAGAGTATAATTAGAGCTAAAACTAGAACTCATTTTTAGCAGAAAAAAAAATATTTTTCATATGCTTCAGTGCCTGGTCCTTCTTTCATCACGTAGTATTGTAATTTAAACTGTATCCATTCCAGTATCCATTTTCAGTGAGAAATTATAACACTGATTTGGACAATGTAATTGCATTCACTGCTTTAACCTTTTCTTATTTTAATAATTTTGTTATCAAACTTCTAGTATGTAGTGTATTTTGCACAAGTTTACCTGCTTAGTTAGTTATCATCCAATGGAATGTAATTCTTTAATGTGAAGGAAACAACAGAAAAATATTTATATGCACCACAGAACATGCAGGCAATACTGAAATTCCCTGCACTTTTCAAGTATAGCTGTCTAGAACATCTGCTCACTAATCTAAACATTATCTTACACATCTGGATTGACTGGCTGTGTATCCAAGCCCACAGTGTGTTACCTACATAAAATCATGACAGTTACCACTTGTTAGGAATCTAACAGAGAAACACAAAAGTGGGCGAATGATTTTTTTATCGATCTTCAAGATGAGGATTGAGGCATTTTTCAGGGAAAATGTTGGAAACTCGTCTTACTGCTACTCTAAATTTACAGCTGATGAACACAGGAACTAATTCCTGTAGACAATTGTTCTACCATTTTCTACAAGCATCAGGTTGACATGAAATAATGGAACTAGAAATTATCCTTTGTTATTGGAGCAAATTTATAGCCTACCTATGAACATCATGTGTGCAGATCTGCCACTTTATTCTATAGTTTGAGGGGGGACACAGATGAAAACAAACATACAACTAGTGTGGCTATTTTGCTTACACAAGCAAATGGTTGTTGACAGCTTCAGTTTAATTTCAAATTCTCAGCAAAATTTGGGTATCTCATGTCTTTGACTATACCAAAACTCTCTGCCTAACAAAAACTTGGCTCATAGGCAGAAAGTGTCGTAAAAGAAGCTGTGTCTTCAAATGAAGATGCCATGGCTATGGGGACCAAAAAATTGACGTGTTATGTACAGGACCAATAACTGAGTACATGGATGTAATTAAAAAATCCCAGTTAAGTCTGCATCTGGAGGCATCTTACTGTATCCTGGCTATGATTCATCTTTCTCTCTATAGGTGAAACACAAGCTGATGTGGCAAAGTGCCATGTGAAATAGAAATTAGCCATTATAGAAACTAGAGATTGATTATAGGTTCAAATTAAAATCTTTCTGATGGAAAGACAGTTTTTCAATACAAATGTAAATGCACACAATATTTCTATGTAAGATGAAATCATGAGCAATGTTTTCATCCCAGAGTTTGACACAACCTTTCCTTAAGAATAAAGAAATTGTTTGGTGTTTACTGTGAATTCAGGTTTAATGAGTCATGTCTTGCTTGTATCAGACATTGAATTAATCCAAACAAATCTACATTTTACAAAAAGACTCAGAAATACAGATACAACTACACTGGCTGCTAATATATTAGGGCCTATCAACTTATTGTCTTTAGAAGAACAATAGTATGTTGCTCTTTTGTAAACCAAGCTAATTAGAAGTGTTATCAACTCCATTTTTCACACATAAATTAGTGAGAATTTTAAATCTGTCTTAAATATGGTGTACACACATGTTCCTGGGTGTAATTTAGGCCATGATTATTTCCAGAGCTGGCAAATGCCAGAAGAAACATACTGTGAACATTCATTTGCAATTTTAAATGAATTTTAATGACTTTGTAGATATAACTATTTTTTTCACTTTCCAACAATACCCACTCTTACAAATAAGTTTTCTGTGAGATTTCTTTCTAGAACATGGGGTTTTATAGGAAAAATACAGACTGTTAGCTACAAACAGATTTTAAATTGGTAATCAAGGAGATATATGGAGAAAAATGAATATTCTAAGAGTCACAGTCCTCCAATCAGGAAACAAAAAAATCACCATGTGATTATTTCTTCAACCAAAATAGCTTGGGTTATGAATTTCAGTTCTTCACAATGAACTATGGATGAGCTGCAGACCAAGAATTATAGAAATTAGTTGGCAAATCATTTCAAATAACAAATAAATTAGAGTGAATCATGATGCATTTGTGAAAATGTCACAATTACTATGCTAATAAGTTTAAATTTACATAGTGTCTTTCATCGGAATGGATCCTAATGATGTATAATCTCAACATCAGGAGGAGGCATGATGTGACAAAGGCTGAGAAAAAAATTGTCTAATATTACTTTGTTAATACATAGAAAATTATACTTTATTTTTCAAGCTGTATAATGTATTTAATTGCTATCAATAAAATAATCAACTGCTTTTTGTTTCTTTTTCTCTACTCACCATTTCTTTCTTAGTGTGAGGTTTTTTAGCATTTAATTTTCTCTTACTTCCCCATTTTTAACATTAATTTTTTCTCATTTTTCTGTTATTTTTTTTTCCTGCTAGTGTTTCTTTAATTTATTTTCCTGTACCCATTTTTTTTTGTATTTGCTTTTTTCTTCTCTCCCATCTGTCATAGAAATTGTTCTATAAGATGCATTTTTCTCACTAGAGGCTTTTTGCACTCCAAGCTTGAAAACAGAGGTACCCCTTTTCCTTCTCCTCCTCCTCCTCCTCTCACACTGTGGTTTTACTGTCTCTAAGTCATTTCACTGATTTTCCTTTGCATCTTTTCCATCATTCCCACTACTGTACATTCTTTTAGACTATTGTCTTTTCCTGCCTTGAAAATCTCTTCCCTCTGCATCCACAGTCTTCCAAATGTCTCCCATTATCCTTGCCCACGATGCATCAAAAATGTAAGCTATATGCAAGTGCTATATATGCCTAAATAGCATATGTTTTACATATTGAACTTATGTGAGATCATATATTGATTCAAAAGAGTGGTTCCCTTTAATTACAGTCCACACAGAGACCATATGTTATATATAAAAAAACATATGTCAGACTATCTGTGTGTATGAAGCACTCACACTTTTCCCACATGGGCAGGTCTTGGAGCTATCTTGATCTCCCAAAGCAGAGTTGGTATTACTTTTGGTTTTCCTCCTCAGTCTTCCAAGCCCCAGAGGATTCCCACTGACATGTGTCTCCATGTGCCTGTGAGGTTTGTCACTTCCTTGAATGTTTGTTGCCTTCCTTGCTCCATGCTGATATGAATCCTAGGGTTTCTTTACTTTTTTTTTTTTTTAAAAACCAGAAATGCTTTTGGTAATTTGATTTACAGGATACCTATTTAAAAGCTTGTTCATGGATCTTTCTTTACCTTATCCTTTCTCTACAGTTCAGGGAGCTGCACTAGGTCTGCAGCTCCCTGCCTTCTTGGAAAATTGCCATTTCCCAGATGTCATTTTTCAGTTATGGTGGCAAGGGAGCTCAGTGACTCCTTCCATCCACAACATTTCAAAAATATCTTCACCTAATAATTAGGCAACTGCTGTCACATGTAGAGAGAGACTGATGCTTGTTAAAGACTATTTTGTGTTAGGATCTGGTCATAGCTGCTCATATTCCTTGTGACTGCAGTAAAGTATCATACTGATTTCCATTTTCATTTAGACAGGTTTTTAATTCTATGGGTTGTTAGTAGGGAGGTCTTTTTTTCCACTAAACAGTAAGCCCAACAGGACATGATAAAATAAAGGCTAAAGTGTTGTGTAATGCTCAAGTTGAGTGACAAGTGTTAAAGCTAGGACATAACATGATATGTCCACAGACACAGCACACATAAGGCCAAGAAATTAATTGGTGTAATGCTTAGTTATAAAAAAGAAAAACAGTTTGCAAATGAGGAATCTTAATGGAAGGAAATTAAAAGGAGCAGTTATAAGGAGAAAATATTTGCAGTTAATGTGAATTTTTGACTATATGACACTAATGGCTCCTAGGAAACACTGACTGTTAAAATACTTTGGAAGGTAGAAGCTGAAGAAGGCTATACAGTAAGGTGTGGCAGGCTACCAGAAGCAAGAGAATGACCTTGAGAGGGTCATTACTTTGTGTGCTTTGCATAAATTTTGTTTGACTGCAACATTGTGCCAAAAAGCCAGAACAAGACATGGATGAAAATGTTTGTAAAAGACAGCCCACCATAACTTTGTCATCTCATGAGTGCCCATTGAAGTTTCAGGTTCATTCAGATGCTAGGTTAAAAGTCATTAGTCATGTATTTTTAAGTGCTTGGCAGAATCAAGTGATCAATTCTGCAAGTCATTCACTAATGTGCATGTAAGTGTGTTCAGCTGGTGCCACAGTCACATTAAAACAAGCACTCTGATATTCACAGGAACATGCTCTGCTTCCCAACATCTGCAGATGCAGTCTAAGGCTATATGGCATATCTGAAAGGTGGGAAAAACTATGAAGGAAAGATTTGTCTTAATTTATAAAGGTTTGTCCATTATTTGTTGAATTTTTTTTCAAATGCTGATTTTGGGTCAGATTATTCCTTGCAAATAGTTTGGAATGAAAGTTTCCTGATGTTGAGATGGTCTGGGGAAATTAGTGATTTAAGTGTCAAATGAAGGATGTCCTGCACAACATAAAGAACAGTGAGTCATGTGGCTGAGATTTTGTGTTTATGGCAAAAGAAAATCGTTTGTCATACTTGGTAATGCCTCCTGTGATACTAGGCCCCTTGGAAATAAAATAGTCACTGAAAAGAATTTTTTTAATTTGTTGTTCATTTTGATTTTGGATTTAAGCCAGGCAGCTGTTAATATGCCCCTGGGAATATGGAATGCTTTTCCCTAGCAAATAATATTGGTTTATATGAGAGGATAAGTGGACCCAAAAGGTGTTTTATATTAGATTGAGAGCCCAATAAGTCAAAAGTAAATATTTAATACATGACACAGAATGTCACACTCCGGGATTATGGAGTAACACAAACATTGTGCTGAAATACAGACGGACTAGATTATAATTCTATTAAAAGATTTGTAACATACAAACAATATGCTGTATTATTTCTTTAAGAAATGATTTAGTGTGTTCCCATGAGTTAGTATACATTTCAAGATTGTAGTGATGATAAGATGCATGTTTTATGTCAAAAATGGTAATTGACCCTAATGAATTATGATGGGGAGGGTGATGTATTATATCACCGCGAGTGTGTGTCACTTGCCATATTTTTTCAATAAAAGTAATTCTTTAGCAGCAAACCTTTCTCAAGAAGAACTGCTAGTTAGAGACATTTAGAGTTAGAGTCCCAAGGATCTCTTGGAAGCTGATACAAGGTAAAGTTAACAGGCTTTATGGTGCAAATAATCTGTACTTTGCAGGGAAAACAAGTGGTACACCAATATGATAACAGTTCTTATACAACAGTAGATTGTAAACCCTATTGACCCTATCCTATACAACAATGAGGTGAATAAAGTTCATTTTTGTGAAACTGGGTGGTGGTGTATCTTCTGACAAAACAAATACAAGTTTTAGTGCTGGATATAATCTCAGCTTATCCTTCTTTTAATAATGAATGTTTCCTATCAGATGAACTTTGAACTGTCAGAAGTCATTGGAGGATGGAGCTGAATGATACTCTGTGCTCTTGTGAAAACAGTTTTCTTCTCATGACATGGGAACATGTAAGTAAAGCATATTTGTTCTATATTTTGGTTATTGTTCCAGAGTTCTAGCATTAGTCTTGGCTGGAAGGCGACTGCTTGCAAGAACTGGTACTGCAACATGATGCTCTAGTCTCCAGGTACTGCTGTCCTATCTGTTTTTTAATATCATTGCTGCCTCCAGGTCCAATCCAAAGTCGATCCAGGCAGTTCATCCGTCCTCTCAGGAGGCAGCTTTTTCCTGGTGATGTAGCCCAGTGAGCCCACCAGTACCTGAGGAAAGCAGCTCACTCCTGGTGTGGGAAGTTTTTTGTAGATGTTAAAGCAGATTTCTTCTATGCTTTACTGGGGAGCGCGGCTGCGATGAGAAATACCTGTTCTGGTGCAGTAGAGAGAGGGTACATTGCATTGCAAAATAAAAACATGTAGGGGTCTGGTGATGCTCATACCTTCACAGGCATGCAGAAAGCTGAAGGAAAGTGGAATGGCTAAAGAACACTCCATGCTCACTGAGGGCAATATTTTCTAAAACATGTGTAGCTACCAAAAGGTATAGGCAGTCAGTCCTACCTGAGAACTCAATGGGATTTTGGTATCCAGGTGTATTTTCACAGATGGGTGTTGGCTGTGACCCACTGGTCTATGCACATGATTCTCAATTTTGATTGTCCAAAGGACGTGTGTCAGAGTTTGAAGAGTTTCAGTTGATATAAATGTCATATACGTGAATCCATACAAACTCTTTCCTTTTTAAAGACTATTGACATAGTTAGAAGCCAACAGATTAGATCCTTATTTCAAAAGGTAGAGGTTAGCAGTTTGATGCCAAGGGTCTGAGGTACAATGCCTAGTGATGATGAATGTTTGGTATCAATTAAAAAGAAAAAAATGTTTTCAGTCACACAATCAATCTCCTTCTGCCTCCAAGTAAAATGTGGTGGCCAGATTTTCAAAATCTGCTTGGTTCTTTTGATAATCAGGCCCATAAACACCAAAGAAAATATTTCAAGAGCTTGTGTAAGCAAAAATAATCATTTAAGCATTGTCTAAATTCCAGACTGGTAGAATAAGTCTAAATGGTCACTTTGTTGTCAATGTACTGCAAAAAAAATCTCTAATGATAAAAATGCAAGAAAATTGCTTCCTTCTGCTAAACATATTTTAAACTAAGAGTAAGTTTAAATTCAAGATGTTATCACATCCTGGTTGGAGGTGATTGTTGACAATGAAACTTGTTTCCTACTTTTTAATATGAACCAGAAAATTATCTGTGCATATTAAAGCTAAAAGTAAAACAGACAAACTACTAAACTAACACAGGCCTTTGCACTATTGTTGCTGAGGTTTGGTTCAATCTTATTTTTCTCTCTTTTTACCTTCTTCCTTTTGCTGATTCAGTTGAAGCAAAGTTTTCCTGTTGATCAGCCAGGTTTATGCAAAGAGGCACTATTTTCTGTGGGATCAAGTCATAAGACTGAAAATACAGAAATATTTGAGCACATAAGCTCTTTTTTTGTGCTTCAATTAGCCATTTTCGACGACTAAATGCATACAGTGGAAGGACTTTCCTTACATTAATTTCCTGTTTTTCAGTAGCAACATTTTTATCTGGTTCTTCTCTCTGCTAAAGTACTTTTGAAACCTCAGTGCTAAGCAGTACCATCTCTCTAGGGCATCTTGCCACCCAGCCTCCTTGGGCACACCCCTAGCACTCCTAAATAGGAACAGATGCTGAGCTGATCAGGTGGTAGTGTTCCTGATCTGGTTACTGAACTGGAGGACCTATTCCTCCCAAAGAGAAGCCTGCAAACGACCATCAAACCAGTGAATTTGCAGAACGTTTGGATTTGGAATGAGATTTCTGTCATGTCACTCTTAAACACTGAAAAAAAAAAAGCAAACAACACAACAAACCCAGTGGTTTCATTTTCATGGTAAGAACTGTAAAAGTATTTAACAGACTAAGAGTGGGGTAATATAACCAGACATCCCAGCTGGCATATAATGAGCCAGCTATTCTTATTTTTTTGTTAATTTTTTCCTTTTAATAGCGTTACATCCATCTGTCTTGAGAAAAATCTGATGAGAATTTTTCCTGGTAAAATTCATGTCTTAGTGTCTAAGAGAAAACCCGAACAGCGAGGTTGGTGGGGTTTTGTTGTTGTCGTTGTTGTTTTTGTGTGGGCTACGCTTGTCTGGGCATTTTGTTCATAAAGAGCCCCACCCCTATCTTCCCCCTTTTTCCTGACATACTTTGCTATTGCATCTTTTCAGTGGTAGTAACTGCTCTATCATTTGATGGTTGACTTACCAGCTGAGATTCAAGATCTGCTACTTAGTTTGCCTCACCATTCAACCATGAGTAATAGCAGGAAAAAGATGCTCTTGTTTGTTTTAAAGAAACACTGTACAGGGTGTTAACAACCTTAATGTATAGGCACTTATAAGAAGACTTCCAATCCAAATTGCCACTTTAATAGAGCATCGCTAGAAATGGATGGGGCCTAGATCCTTGTATCACTCCCCCAGCTGCCACTTTGTGTTTAGGATAAAAAAAGGAGGTGTTACAAGGAGAGAAAGTTATCTCAGATAAGAAAAAAGCCTTGGGTGTTACAGCTCTTTCTTGCCTTCCTGATGGAGGCAATTAGGATGTATGAGAAGAGCCCTGAAGTAGAATCCCAAAATGCACAAGCGTAATTTAGATGCTCCAGAGTCCTAGAAGAATGCTCAGCACAAAACCCATCCTCTGTAGTCTGAGACATCATTGTGGCATCCTTCCTTCTTTTTTGGCAATGGTCCAGTCACAGTGAAAGATCTCACCTGATAGTGTAAGAGAGCAAAGCAGAAGCAGGTCCTGGTAAATGTTCCTGAAAGGCATATTTGACTGTTCTGTCATGCATAAATTAGTCAATTAGTAAGAGGAATTACATTGTGCTGCACCTGAAAGCAACCTGCATCTGCAAATGCCAGAATGGATTCAGCTCTCTTTTAGACTTTGCATCCATCACTTTTAAAAGATCTCAGATTTCCCTGTGCAATAACGTGCAGGGGTTTTGCGCTGTCATGGATTTTTTCTTTGGTAATATAAGCTGCACTTGAAGCCCAAGGGGCATGTTTTGACCTGTTTCTTTTATGGTGGAAAAAAGCAGCTAGGGGTGGTTCTGAGTTTTACAACCCTACTTCCAGGCAGACATCATCATTATCATATACAGAGCTGTTTATCTAAGAAACCCTGTGCTGGCCTGGAGGGCAGAGGTTGTTTGCACTGAATAAATATCTTATTTGGGATCCCAGACAGTGTTGGGGGTAATAAAAGAAACAGCAGCTATCAAACTGGAAGATGAGTGAAATAATTTCCCCTGCATGGAAGTATGAAGAAGTGGTTGTCCCCATCTAAATGATGCAGAAATTAAATTAAAAAGAATAAATGTTTGCAGTGCTGATGAATGGGAAGTGCAGTAGTTTGACTACCTTTGAGTGCTTTGCCTCATTCCTTAGCTGCTGCTCACCCCTGCTCCTCACTGGGTGTCCAGGCAATAAGCATTTCCAGGCAGTGCAGAAAAGGGTTGCACAGTTGTCAGTCTTCAAAGGTGAACTTCTAGTTGAGGGAGGGAAACATGGGCAATATTTCAAAACCATGTCCTACCAGGCTCTGTTGGGCTCAGACAAGAGCAATAAAAGCTGTTCTTCACTGAGAAGATTTTCAGGCCCTTACTTACAGGTGTCATATTTTCTCTATCACTCTGAAGAAGATTGTATTTGATCTATACAATGCAAAGATAATATGTGAAACACAAAGTAGAAACCAGTACTGAATACAAAAAAGAATGAAGCAAAACTCCAAATTGCTTAGTAGGGAATAGTTGTTTATAAAACGAGCAAACATTCCATAGTGAGCTAAAGTTTCAGGCAGGTGAATGGTCTCCCATAGGACTGTTTAAGCCCTTTCCTTTTTCCATGTTTTCCATTTATGACAGTGAGGGCGCATTTATGAAATTTCAGTATGTTTCACATTTTTGAGTGAAAATATTTTTATCCCTTCCACATCTAAGCTGTCCAGAGCAGCTGAACTTCATACCAGTGACTCAGTGCCATAAAAGAGGGGAGAAAATTTCCATGCCACTCTTCTTGATACTAACCTGAGCACACTCCTCTGCAGTATGTAATGAGATTAGAAATACTTCAAGGAATTTCCTTTAACAGTTTTCATTCCACCCACATTTCTCAGCTTCACTTAAAACTGAAGAGCTCCAGTGGGCCTGGGAGGGTCCTTAATAAAATCTACCCTTAGGGAAAACACTCTACTAATTAAAGTCTGTATTCACAGGATGTTTACAGAGAAAAAAAAATTGTGTAGGAGCTTGTAATGGGAGAAACCAATGAGAATTTCAGGAAAAGCTGATGAAAAGAATGCTGCAAATAGGTACAGGGGAAAAAAAAAAGAAAAAACTGTCTAGTCTTAAATCACTATGTATTCTTAATGCTTTTTGAAAAATCACTTAAAAAATGTTATTTCCTTTCTTTATATAAAGAGACAAGAAGAATTAGAGTGTGGAGAGAATAGTTGTAATGGAAAAATGTTACTTATTTCTATGTGTCCCTTTTAAAATGAGGTATTAAGTATCCTTGAATGCAAACCTATTTACAAAAAAAGTAGCAATGAATTGCTGTTGGTGGAATAATCAGGCCTTGGAAAGAAAAAGAAATGACTTACCAGCATCTTGAACCTGAAGTTTTCTCCATGGCAAAAGAGTTGTAGAAGAATAATACTGCTGGGCAAAAATTCTCCGAAAGGAGATAAACAGAAATTTGAAGTGACCTATGTCTGTGTTTGTAGTGCCTGGACTCTCTTTGGAGGATAGCACACACAACAGTGGATAGAAAACAATACACTGTGTCACTGCAGGCAGATAGCTGGCCACAGGCAAAGTAGAAAAATGAAATCTGAATTAAGATTTCATAGTTCTTCAGTTCATTAATTCATATTGCAGGGTAAATGGCGGGGAAGGATGAGATGGTGGTGACTGCTGTAACTCTAATTAGAGCAGTAGGCATGACACAGGTAGGGTCACACAGGGAACTTGCAAGGAAGAAAGGGATTAAAATTCAAAGGTAAAATTTTAAAGATGTTGAAAGACAAATCAGGTTTCAGCATGCCTCAGCCCACAAGTATCGTAATCTATTTTTGCTAGCTAAGCTTTCCTTTGCCTTCCTGATAATAATCCTAAAAATGAAAGCAGAGCAGCACAAAGTTCACTTGGCCTGGTTGATTGAATAGACCTGGTCCTGAATCCTCAAATATTTCTTTCTCTCAGTCAGTGGGCCAAATATAGACACAGTAGATGGCTCTGGAAATGTTCTTTGAGTATAGAGGTCAGTATCAGTAGCCTCAGCAGCAGACAAGATACCAGTGGCAAGGTAGGGTCTCTTGCTATTAATGTGTCCCATTTATCATTAGAAATTTTCTATTCCCTTTCCACTTAGAAGAGATTTCTTTAGCAGGGAGGGTCTGCATTACTCCTACTGGTCCTGATAGCTTGAAACTGTGTTCCTCCTCTGGCAGTCAGAGGCTGAGGGGGTATTGTCGTGCCGTACAAATGCCTTTCTAAAAGGTGATGTTGGGGGGGCGGGGGGGAATTTAAAGAATAGTTCACAGGGATTTAACTGAAGGGTTCCTACTGATGTTAGTTTACCTCCTGTGAGTCTGACAGGGTAGATTAAGCCACATTGGGGAAAATAACATTCATGCTCAGTCAGTCACAAAAGATCACTGCTATTGTGTCACTCCGAGAGGAGACAGTAGGTATTAGCCATCGCAGTCACAGTTCTCTCAATTTGAAGCTTGTTAAGCCAGTTTTATATTCATTGAAGGAGTGCTTGTGGTAATAAGCAACTAAGCTGATGCTCTGTGATCCTGTAGCTAGGGATGATAGAGGTACTAAATGAAATCTCTTTAGCTTAGTGCTGTGAGAGGGGCTGTTTTTTCTTCCTGGGGTTTATTTGTTAATAAAAATAATCCAGTTTAATCAGTTTAGAGCAATGTCCTGCTGTGTTCATATGGAACACCATGGTTTGGGCTGGATCCAGCAATCCTTTCTTCCCAAGAACTCCAGACATCTTTTATCAAGTTGCTGAGATGGTTAGTCCCCCTGCCTTATTCATGAGGAGAGTGGTGGATCTCCAGTTTGTTCTTCCTGTCTGCCTGACTCATCCTTCCATACTTACTTTTTTTAGTGCTTGCTGTTTGCTTCTCCTCTGCTGTCAGATACCAAAGAGTTAAAATGGTTTGAATCCACCACAGTCCCTCTTCCTAGTGAAGGAGGGGGGAAATAAATGTTCTATTTCTTTTCTTTACTTGAGATATGTCACAGAGGTTGCAGAAAAATGCAGTAAGTGACAGCACCTTTCATGTTATTCTGTCATTTTTCTGAAATAAGAAAATTTCAAGCACTTATGAGTTAGGAACACTAACTCATTACCAACAGAAACAAACAATTCCAAATGTCTGAATAAAAAGAAAAAAAAATCCCACAATGCAGCTGCTACTGTCAAGCAGCAGAAAATAACCTGCTGATAATCTGTCTGTACAGCCTGACTTCCTGAAAGGCAACAGACAGTATTCTTACAGCCAGTGTGGACTGTACTTTTCTTCTTATTGTACAGCTTAAAGAAACACATGAAAAATTGTGCAATAATATTGTGTTACAATAGAGTATATATACCTACAAGAAGAAAAAAGGAGAAAAAAATCTTTTCAAGTGAAGATCAAATTCAAAAGAACAGACAAAATACATGTTAAAGAAGTGTAACACTTAGAATTTTTGTATGTCCAGAAACTCATGCATTGTTGCTTCTGTGTACTTAAGAACTGCAAAACATTCCCATGTACAGTTTAATAAGTAAATGAAGAGCCAGTAATGACAAAGCTGATTTGGTTTTCCTTTTGGATAAATAGAAAGAATTAATTTTGCACTTAGAACCATGCTATCTAAAATAATAACTAATTGTTTCCATCCCAGAAATAGTTTGAAGTCTATAATTTATTTAAATTCATTTTTTTGTGTGTGTGTGTGTTCTCTGAAATAACTGTGTTCAGGTTAGAATTCCTTGTTTCCTTGAGTGGACTCTGGTTGCCATTTTTCAATATTTATTGCCTTAAGGCATTAATCATAAACAATTTTCTGTGAGTAGTTGATATGTGAACAGCCAAAGTTTATAATTGTATTGCTCAATTGCAGCTGGTCAGAAACCCACATGATATAATTGCTATTTCTGGACTGAATGACCGTGCATGCTCTTCCAGGGTGAGTATTTACATGGGTGAATTGAAAATCCTATTTCTGTGTATACTTGAAATGCACTTCTGCATTTGTGCCAGAAAACAAGATTGCTGAGGAGGTGAATACAATGGGAAATTCATTTAAAAATGGAGTGAAGCTCTTTGCCTTGATCTAGAACTGACATTGCAAGATGAATTTTAAGAGAACAATAATAACTATAAATCTGTTTACTTTTGAGTGGCAATGAACTGTTCTGAAGTATACGCTTCTCAGTGTATTTTTCCTGACCTTACTTTTTCTTTCCATGGGATCAATTAGATTTCTACAGGTTTATTCTTTGCTCTTGATTTTTAAGAATTTAAAAAGCATTCTTGACTGCATCTGTAGATATGTTCTCCTATATGCCTTCTACTTCTTCTGGCACTTGCTCATACTCTAGGAAGATCAGATGGATGCAGGAAAGCATAATCTACTTGCAAAAATGATGCCCTTCCTTAACTGATCTCAATGTTTTATATACTAAAGGTTTTATCTTTAGCAATTTTGCTTAACCTTTCTGTGAATTTAAATGAGAGCTCTTAATAAATAGTCTCTGCTGCATTTGCAAAACCATCCCTCATTGATTTGAAAATCAATAAACCATATCTAAAAAATCTGACTCGCTAATGAATGAGTATTTGCTCAAACTACTGTTTAAAGCCAAGGAAATTTCATATTGAGCCCAGGAGTAATTATTTAAATGTTGGTTAGTTAGCAGGTCATATTCTTTAGAATGGCACTATTAATTTCAACAGCTCTATTGATTTCATACCTATGCAATCTGAATTGATAGCAAGTTCCCAAGCCAGTTGGTTTCAATTGATGCAAAAACTTGTTTTGGCAAAAATACTGTGAAACATGTGGACAGTTAGTGTGCAATAAGTCTTGTTTCAATGTCAGTTTTTGTTTCGCTCCAAAAAACCAAAGTCAGATATGAACATTCAGACTAAGGGATCAAATGAAAATTATATTTTTGACCTAAACAATATGTTTGACATACAGTGTGTGATGTTGAGCAGAAGGTGAACTCATATTACAGTTCTATTGAATGCTTTTTATTTGAATATTGAGCTGGTAGTCTTTGAGGAGTACATTTCTGTATGAAAACCAAAAGACATCCTTTGTTCTCTTCACAATACTTGAACTTCTTAGTTTTGACTGCAACAAAACAATTCAGAGCCACTGGCTTTTCCTCTCATTTTGCTCATCTTTTTCACTCCCTTTTTGGGTTTCATACGAAAATGGTCTGTCCCATACACCCTAGAGAGACAGTAGAGTTCCTGTATAAGAAATATGGATTTTTTTTTTAAATGTTTCACAAGAATATGATAGAATAGTCAGGAGGAGAGTCTTGAAAACCACAGGAAAGTAAAGTGTTAAGTGAGCCAAAAACCTGGTGCGTGCACCTGGCTCAGAAGACTAGGCAGCATGAAGTGTAAATTGCAGTGTAAGTGAAAGATACAGATTTTCAGTGATTCTCTGAAGGCAAATCAGTCCAATGATCCATATTTTGTGAGTCATTCTGTGGTTTTTCTCTTCCTTTTACGTATCTGCTTAGTGCTGTCGGTACTTATTTCTGTGGCACAGGTAAACCTCCACGAGCTGCTGGGCTTGGAGTCTGTATTTCCAAAAAAATATCTGTGAATTGGATGCTTTGGGGCTTTCTCTGTTCTGAGTAAACTGAATCTTTCCTGGTTGCATCTGAAAGCCTTCCAAGAAATAGGCAGGATGTTACGCTTCATAACAAAGGGATTTCTTAGCCCACTGCTGCTAATATCCTTGCTCTTATTCCTGTCTTCCTTATACACCAACACAGACATGCATACTCTTTACCCTGGTGTTATGGTTATGGCTCTGAGCACCTATGGCAGTGAAAAAAGATTTAGCTTCTGACTAGATATGTTGTTTGAAATCACATAGCTCTTTCTCTATCTGCTTCTTCTTCAGCATTCTTCCTCAGCTCAATCCTGCAGTGCTGGAACTGGAATTTAAGATTAGTTGTCTGTCAACTGTCTTATTGATCATTATAGCTTTATTTACTACCGCTACTTTTTTGTCACTGAACCCAACAACATTGCATATATTGCCAAAACTGAAATTAAAGTATGATGAATCAGGCTTTATATATAACACTGATCTGTTCTTAGATCACATAACAATTGAGCCACACTTAGAAACGCTGGAGGAGATGTCAGTCATACAGTGGAATTTGAAAGTCGTGATCAATAATTTATACTCGCGATCACTTGGCCCTTATCTAATAACCCACTGTACTTTTCACAGTCTAATTTCATTTGGTGTTAGTGATCACTGCTTTTCTACTTATAGTGATCTGATTAGACCTTGAAATATTTCCGTTTTTCAAGATATAGCACATCTTCTGTAACTCTATGTAACATATATTCAGGAAGAATTTGATTAGACTGGGCAATTACTTGTGATTCATGCCTAGTTTAAGATACTGAAGCAGGCAGGAAGGCGCCAGTACAATTTTAAGCCATCCAGGGCACCAGTTAAAGAGCCTTCCTACGTCCTTGATACATAATGAACATTTTAGTTACTTTCAGAATCACATCAGATTTGCTGATTGTAGAAATAAAACTCAAACCAAGCTTCCAGGAGCCCTTGCACATGTTTTTTTTGGTGGTTTGTTTTTGTTATTTTTTTAAAATAATATTCTTGTCAGAATTCTAGTGAAAAGGAGAAACATGCACAGGTTATTGTACCAGAAAGGGCTGCTATGAGACTATTTTGAGGGGTGGGGCTAGAAGGGGTTTATGTGTTTGAGCTATGCATATAGCAGAAACTAACACTGACATAGGCAGGTATCACCTGTGTTTTTTATAGGCCACAATTTAACAGTGGTATTTGTCACCAGCATAGCTGAACATATACATACATATTTATATATGTATATATTCATATAACTTTTGTGCATTCTGATGTGTATTTGTATACATGTGCACAGCATGCATACACCTTCAGACATATATGGGTATGAATTTTTATATCTGCTCATCTACATATCTATATGACATATACACACACATGGTAAGAGGTGCCAACAGCCAAACTGGGCTAAACTGGACTAGAGCTAGAGCAGGATCAACCAGCAGGATCAGCCAGCATGACCTGGGCCCAGTTTATGATCTCTGGCTATGGAAGTGGCCTCTGGTTTGAAATTAGGACCAGAGAGCGTAGAGGCTTGTACAGGCAGATGTGTCCAAAAGGCAATTTTCTCACACAAGAACTGCTCCCACGTGGCAATTCGGATCTCTTCAGGGTTAATATGGGCCGTCCCTAGAGTTAAGGTTCAAACCATGAGAGCCAAAGTGTAAATGTTAGAGCTGGAAAGAGCCAACACAAAACATGAAGGCAGATAGCTAGGTTTATGCCAGAGACTAGCAGGGATGATAGGTTCATGCCACCAGTAGTTATCCCTGGATACAGCAGGGTCAACATACTCTGATAGGTTGACCATCTTTTCAGAGAATCTATTTGTGTCTTGCACGGTTACAGGAATTCAACCTTGGAATGGGTTTTGTGAGAAAATCTCAGCCCATCTGCTTTACTTTTAGCCTTCTGCCCAAAGGTGCAAAATGGACAGTGTAAATACAGTGCTGGCACTAAGATGACCCATGATGACCCTAACACTTACTTTAGAATGGGATGGAGTGTCACTTAATGAACCTGCATCTCAGACCTTTTTTCCTTGTCTTTCTCTGTGTTTATTAATTAGGTTGGAGTGGAATTTGCTACACAGAAGTATGAAGTAAACTCAGCTCACATAGCTACTGAAAGCAAACTTCCTCACAGTGTCCTGATCAGTTTGTTTCTGTCTTTTACAGCACTTAGCGCTTCAGCTTGCTCTTCCCTGGAGCGATGCTTCATATTCAGCTTCATTAATTTTGGAGGAGCCCCAGAGTGGACTGAGACATAGAATAAACCCTACTTTTATTTATTTCCTGGAATGGGTAAGAAGTAATTAACTGAAATTCATGAAAGTGTATTTCTTAGTAGGTTCATGTACCTGTCTAATGTTAATTTAATTCTGATTCCACAATTTTCATAAAGGGTCTCTGCTTTAAAAAGGTATATTTCAAAATTAAAGCTTATACTAAAATTAATCTCTGTCATATCCAAGGTGGTTCAGCATGAAGATAAAGAACACCTGTGGTGTTTCAAAATTTCCTGACTTAATGTTCAAAATTTCATTTTTTTTTGTCTCCAAGTTTTCCCATATGAATTCAGTGAAAAAAAAGCCCAAAATAATTATTTATTTATTATGCCTCATCAGTCTTTTTTTGTTGCACACGAGCCAAGACTTTTTAGTATTCCTTCCAGTCATGTTTGCAGAATTCAATAAGAAGTGAATACCTTGATGAAAGTAATATACTATGTTCTTATTCCATCGGTTTGGTCTCTTTTACTGAAGGAGTGTTTACAGTTTAGCTGGCATTGATGACGTCCACAGGATGCAGGCAGAATCGTGTGGCCAGGGGGAATGCTATCTATCACAAATTATCTGCCATGGGTTACCTATTTCATCCTACCATGCTATTTTGTGTTTTTGAAGTATTCCCAGAATTGTTCTGTCCTGACTGCAGTTATACCTGTGGAAATTCTTACCTGCAAAAATCTTTCACTTTGCCTTGGGTTTGATTAACATTTTACTCTTTACTCCAAGTTTAATTAACTCAACCTGCATCAAAACCTGTAAGCATTATGGAGTGGAGTTCACATATCATTAAATTATGGCTTTTACTTCTGCCTCAGTCACTTAAGGCCTTTAATTACTGCAGAAATATGTACAAAAGCAATGTATAAAGTACACATTTTTTGCCTCTATTATTAATTAAGCTTTTTCTATAAGGTAGGACCTCCTAGCTACACTTAATTAAAATGGAGCAACTAATATGCCAAAATAACAGAATTTCCTACATTAGTTATCTGGCTGTTCACACAACTCACACAGATATTAACTGGATCCTACATCTTCTGAAATCAGGTCAGCAGTGATCAAAAGAGGGATCCTTATGTCTTCTAAATCAATGCTTCATCTAGAAAACAAACAGGCAAACAAAGAAAACTTTAGAGAAAAGTGTAAGAACAGTTGCCAACAAAAGAAGTGTAAATGAGCTACAATGGACACAACCCTTTGTACTATGGTTTAACTGCTTTTTATTGGACTAATAAAGATTTGAAAAAGGTCTCTAATCTGTTGTGCTACAGACACACCCAAAAGCTTTGCAATTTAAACAACCAAGAAAAATCTGTAAGAAAGAGAACACGGGGGTAAATAAGCCAGGTTGCCTAAGGGTGAACGACAGATCCCATAATGAATACTGGGTTTCCCATTCTGGCACCCCTCCGGAGTTCATAGCCTGTTAGGTCTTTCATCCCTGACACTCCTTTAAAGTTAAGAAGATTGAGAGGTGGCTTGATTATAACATAGATGGAGTAACTTTACAGGGAGAAAACACTGGCTACTGAAGTGTTTTTTAATCTAGAAGACAAAGGTGTTACAAGGAATAAGAGCTGGAAGATGAAGTCAGACAATTGCAAAGGAGAAATAAAATAAGCATCTTTACACAGAGAAGGTGATTAAGCAGTGGGGGAAAGATATATCAGAAGATTTCACAACTTTCCCATCAATTAAAGGTTTCTGTAGCATTTTCAGATGAAATGAGAAACAAAATTTCAAAAGAAAATCTTTGGAAATACATGTGTGGTTTTTGATGAAAGCAGAATCTTTCATCTGCAAAATTTTTGTTTTGTTTACAGTTGTTTAGGTTTTCTTTCACCAGCTGTTATATTCAGATTAAAGAAAGGCAGACAATATTGCAACTGCATTATGTTTTTTATTTATTAGTATAGAAGATGGTCTCCTGGAGTTATGAAATTGTCAGAAACTGTGATTCAGAACAAAACTCTCAAAAAGCCATAATCTTCCAACATTTTGGCTAGAGACGAAACTACAAAAGTTACTCATATATCTCAAAGTCTCAAAATCCAAAAAACAAATAATAAGAAAGACAAAATAATATTTAAAATTATATGAAAATATTGACTACATTAATGGCTTGTTAAATACTTGAAATGAAAAGAAACCTGGGTTCCAGGTAAAGGAAAGATGATGAGGTGTCTGAAAATATTTGTATTTTGTTTTTGTTTGGCATTTTGATGAGAGTAATCGTTTTTAAAGAAAAATTACCCAATATCCTATTTTCAAATAATGAAAGAAACTCAGAATGCCTGTCAGAAAACATCTGAATTATTGTAAACTTACAAAAAGAGATACATCTGCTTTTTCATGTCTTTCCACTGTGGTTTAAAATTTTTGTTCTCCTCTCAAAAATAGCAGCTTTGATCTTTCTTAGGAAGTTTTCACCTTCTGAACTCTAAGACTGGCTAGATCTTACAAACCACTAATGGAGGGTTTGCAGCACTGGATGGTCATAAGTCTTGTTCTATTTTAACATTTATATTTTTCACTGGAATTCATTCTATGGAAGATCATCCACAAATAGCCAGAAAAAGCCTGAAATACTCCAATGAACTGCTGTTATACCAAGAAAACAGCGGTCTGTGTTTTGACTACTTCAGTGGCTCAGATAAACACGAATCATCTCATGGCAGTGTCCTGAATGAAAGTGTGAACCCGATCCCAAGCTGTTAAAAGGCTGCCAGCCACATTATTTGTTTGTGCATTGCCGGCGGAGGATGGGAAGCTGGAGGTGGAGGGAGGAAAACTGCTCTGTGGTGCCTCTGCTTCCATTGTTCTCCTGTTACAACCTTATCTCCGTGCCCAAATAAAATGTCAAAAGCTGCAAGAGAAATGCCGAAGCAGAGTGGTCAGAGAGTGACAGCCGTCCTCGGTGCAGGCAAGGGGTGAGGAGGGGTAAGGTCATGTCCTACTGTAGAGTGTTCATGGCCACTATAGCTGCCCACAGCTCCCAGGCTTTGTTTAGAAGATATGTTTTCCCAGCACTAATATAATTCTAGGGAAATAAATTAACAAACCTTTTCTTATATAATACCATAATTATTAACTCTGACTGCTTTTCAAAGGAAGAAAGCCTGTTGTGCACGAAAAGTTGTAATTTTTGTCTTGCACCTGAAAGGTCTGGCCCTCTACTGTCAGGATATAATTTAGACTGCACATCCTACCAGTTGCATAGTCTTTCCTGTCCACCTTCTCTTCCTGGAGCCATTTGTTTGCTCTCATGGGAAAGGATGGCTCCTGTGAGCAGCTCATTGCTTCCAGGATGCCATCTCTAGCTCGAGGTAGCTGTGGGAGGGGGTACTAGAATGGAAATGTAGGAGATGGCTGGTGAAATATTTTGAAAATTTGCAGCTATCTGTTTCTCCCTATAAGAAAAGGGTCATAAAGCATTCTTCTGTGTTCTCCTGATGGACTTAACTGCCCACTTGAATCAGTATTATAGAAATGATTTTCAGTCTCAGCCTACAACAATTCTAGTTTCTCAATCAAAATATACCAATCTCTGCACTCACAGAAAAATTACTATATTACTATTGTCTAGTAAATTGCTTGTCAAAGTTGTGTGGAATAAAAGGGAAACTAGGAATATCTTTCTGATCTTTGTGTGAATTGTCTGTGACCACAATTTCTAAGTCCCAGAACTCATAGGTGTTAATAACACATGAATAAAAAGGCATAATTATCAGATATCCTTTAAACAAATGGAGGAAACATTTACCATGTGTTCATTAGCTGGAAGAGAAGGGGAAGAGAAAGAAGGAGAGATTTCAAGGTTATAAATTTTAACATGGTTCATACAACCTATTTATAGATATCTAAGAAAGCACAGCCTCTCCACTTGATGACCCAGTCTTTCGCTCCATTTTATCTCATTGTAGAGCCATAATCATACAACATTTTTGCTTCTCAGGTTTGTTTTCTAATGTAGTCAGGTAAGTCGTACAATGGCAGCTCATACTTTAAGTTTCATCAGGAATCCATGAGAATTCCTTATGCTGGGAAATGCTGACTGACATGACATAAATACCAAACAGTATGAAGGGTTGTGGCCACCACATACATTTGCTTCTATAGTTCCTGAATCCAAGGGGTCTCAGTCTCTGGCCAGATGGAATTAACAGCATGGTGGGGCATGTGAAGCTATGTGCTGTATTTTGTCAGACTAAATGGGTACAAGAATTTGAATATTATAAAGTGGAAGGGGTTTAATTGAGGCTTATGAGGACTTCTGCTATGATTGCTGGCATTTGTTGATTTTTTAAACACTTTTGAAATTTTGTCAATGATGTTAGACACTAAAGAGGTTCCTACAGAGGAAAGATTAACACCTTAATATCCCGAACAATTACCTTCCAAACATTAAAAAAAAGAAAGGGTAGGGAAAAAAAATCTAAGGAATGGTGAGAGCACAATGCCTTGCGTAAATGGATAGGGCTGCCACTCATTCCCTTTCACCTCATATGGCTGAGGTTTCTTTCCAGACACAGAGGTGCAGACCACAGTCAGCTGTGGGCTTACTCTTTTGGGTTGTCTCCCCTCGTGTTATTTGCCTGTTTTCTTTATTTCTATTAGCCACTAGCAAGACAAATAATTCTCATAATCTCTGAGGACACATGTTACCTTCAAGGTGTTACATGGGAGGTTCATAGTCAACACCTCACTGACTTCTTGAGGTGTTTGAATCTTTCCCCAAGACTCAGTGGATTGACTTTTGTTTCTTTAAATATCCTCATTGCTTCTTCCACATAAGATCTTTCTGTACCTATTTCTCAATGTTTGGGGGGACTAAAGAGGTGACTTTTAACACACATTGTCCAACACAGTGTTGTGGAGTCACAACACTTACATCCTTTTGACTGGCTCATTCAGTATCCTATAGGTACACCACAATTACACTGTAATTCGTCTTCGTATCTCACATTTATGTGTTATACAGTTGTACACTGAAATACAGGTTCTAAAAATGCACTAAGTACTGAACACGGTGATTATGCATGGCTAATTCACCGCTGGTATAGCAAACTTTGGTTACAGCATTTTTTAGTATGGTGTTATTAAGTGTGCAGTCAGATATACCATACCTGGATTTCAAAAGCAAACATTAAAATTATCAGCCTGTGGGATAAATGCTGAGATATTCTATGTTGCGTTCCATTTTTATTAATGGCAACTCTCATATAGTTTGCAGCAAAACTCTTGCATAATTATACTCTACCAGGAAGTGTATCTTCTTCCAGAGTAAGTTCTGCAATGATTTTCCATAAGATCTCTGTGCTACTGATGATTTTTTGATAGGGTTATCTCCATTCGAGTACATTAGCTAAATTATGGCAGAGGAATTTCTCTCCCTGCAACATCTTAAAGAGAAAAGAATGGTAATTTTTTTTGCTGACATTCTCAAGAAAATTATTCTCTTCTGTTTTCCTTGGGGATGGCTTCATTATAAAAGGATTTCTTCTGTTCTTTCCTATTAGGAGATTGTGTCTATATTTCTTTTTTTCATTTATTTACCCTTTTTATCTCCTCCTGAGCTTTTCTCTTCTGCATTTTTTAAGCTATAACATCTTCTGCTTCTCTCCCAGTGTAATATGAGCTCTCTCAGCTCTCCATGTCTTTTCTGAACAAAAAGTGATAAAAGAAAGAGACTGCTGGTCCAACAGATTCCTGGGAGAAACTTGTGTTTGCATTTTAAGGTCTTTGGGAAATGCTCCTTTTGTTCTTTATGTTTCACTAAGCACAACATAAGACTCCAGGATCATGATGAAAGCTTTCTTGTGCTACTAAATTACACACAAGTCGTGAGTGATAGCATGTGCATATGAGATCTGTGCTTGAAATTTCCTTATTAAGATGGGTAAGGGAGCTCCTCTGAAAAACTGAAGGAGACATAGATAGACTGCTTTTAGGGAAATTAATTACTGCCTCATTTAATGACTACTGCAGTTCACTGCCTAGTATTCAGGTCTAGTTTGTAAGCTTAAGCTTAATTTGATCTGGTTATAAGGATGTGATTCAGGACACAAAAATGAACACTTAATGGTATAACCCATGATCTCACACCTGAGAATTCAGCAGGGTAGTCCAAAAGGTCTTGCATCTTTATCTGCCAGAATAAACTATATTTGTGGGTTTATCAGACCATTTAAACCCCTAAAATGGTACTAGGTACCTATGTTTAGTGATCTGAATCACTTCCATCAGTGAGTTTTTAGACCTTTCTTTTAGAAAACACTGTGTAAAGACGCACTCAAAATCGTGTGCACAATTTCTGTGTACACAGCAATTGCTTATTGGCTAATATGGCTATCAAAGGCTGAGACAAAAATACTACCAAGTTAAGCATTTTTTATTTTACCACTCAGGTGCAGATATTTTAGGAATCTTTGCTGGTAAGGCAGCTGGGAAAAGCATTGGACTCTATTGCTCTGTGGAATGAGTTTATCATCAGACTTGCTAAATCACTTTCATTTTACTCTCCACTTTTTCCCTGAAAGTTTTATAGCTTTTAATACCAATGTTTCTCTTCTTAAACTGAGTTCATAGCTTCTTATGAGCACAGACTTACTCCTTCACTCTGTGCTCTCTTAATCTGTACAACTTCATAGTCAACTATAGTCACAGATTAATGGTGACAGCTATGGGTTAAAGATGGCTGGGCCATGTCTACACAGTGGAGTTTCACACAGACAGTCACACTCTTGATCAGGTGGTTGAAGTTGAGCTCTAAATGGCTAGACTCTGAAATAGACAGAGATGACAAGCCTTTTCGAAAAGTGATTCAGAAGTGTTAGGGTGGAGACCAGCTTTTTTAGAAGTTTTAAATGATGTGAGATAAATCCCAAACTTACAGACAAAATATGGATGCCTGAGAGACAGATATATGGCTATCGTTCCCAAATCTACCTGGCAACCAGCCACTTAGATGTATGAGGCCAGCATGGCCTGTACTGCAGAAACTCTCATTGTGAGTGTATAAGGACTGTCTTACTGTTTCAGATGAAAAATGCACCAAACCTGAGATGGAAGCGGTCAATCGCAAATCCTTAGGGAAAACTATATGAAGAAGGAGAGAGAAATCAAACTCAATCTTCCAACTTCCAACAGAGATGTCTATTCTCAAAATGTTCGAATTTTCTGAAATTAGGAAGTTCTTTTAAACTGAAGATGTATTTACTTAATTGCATTCCCTTAACTTTATTCCCTTAAATGAAAATGTAATCCCTTAATAGCAGGGATATATGCGGCTTACATATGGTGTTTACATATATTTATGTTCGTATTTTAGTTAAAACCAAATTAAAATGGAAAAAAATATTACTGCATTGCTTCATGGCTATTGGTTACAGGAATACTGCAATTTGGCTTCTGTTCATGTATTTATTATTTATTTACTTATTCCAGAGACTTAAGCAGCCGTGGAAGATGATCATATGCTTGCAGGACTATGAGCTCTGTGAGCTTGCTGCTCAAGTTATTGCTTTCTGTCTCAAAGCGGTTCATTCCAGCCCTGCTCCATTTGCTCCTCTCATCCAGTTCAATACACTTGAAAGTGATAAAAATTTTGCTTAGTGCTTATACAGCTTATTGTTCTCACAGTAAAATTTCCCATTGATTCCCATGGTCACTGGGTGAGGTTTGAAATGAATGGAAAAAAAAAAAGTTGAACTAATGGTTTATTCAAGAGAGAAAATTATAGATGAAGGAATGGTGATTACTAGAATGAAGAGTCCTGACCTGTGTCCAGTCATGACTCAGGAGTGAGAAAGATTATCTAAACTGATCAGAGTTTGTGTTGGATTAAGATATGTAGAACCTGCCTGTTTACTAAAAGTTTTCTAAAAGGAAAGCCAAGCCAACATGGAAAATGATTTATACAAAGAAGAAGGATTATCACAACAAGCAGCAAATGAATGAATTAATAATTATTCAGTCCTGGGAGGAAATTATAACACTCTTTAAAGAAGCAAACATATTTAGGAAATGGGGCAGTAAGGAAAGCTGCTTTCAAAGAAACAGCAATATTTATTTGACAAATCTGCCCAGGAAATATGAAGCCAGCCTCCTAAATTAAGGGAGAAAGTGAATAATTTGAATGAGACTATTAATACCATTAGAATTGATTGCCTTAAGATTTGTTGTTGTGCTGCTAGATTAAAAGATAGATCAATGTCAGTTTTGTATGGGAGCCCCTCCCACACCAATCAATCAGTGACTCTACAGCTGCTGCTCTCCACCCCTCCCAGCACATTCTTATTTCTCTTCCACTACTTGAGTTAGGGGATGTCCTCAAGCCCTTTGTTTTTCCAGGAGTGAAATCTGGTGCACATGAGGGATGTTAAAAAATCCTTGCTGTGGAGTCCTCCTACACCGTACTTAGCTGTACACTCTGGGTGGGTGGAAACCTGCCCTATCTGTACCCTGAGTTAATGGGAAAAGGATACATGAGGGCATTACTACAGTGCTGAGCTAGAGAAAGCTGTTGAGAGGCTGAGATTATTAGCACACATTGTGTAATGTGCTGACACAGGTCACTTAAGCGTTGGGGGTTTTTTTCCCTCAGTCCTGGACACAGGCAGAATCAAGTTCCCTTGTGCCCACCACAAGCTCCTATTGATGTGGAGCGTGCATGGTAAACATACAGCTAATGAGTGGCTTTTTTAGATGAGGAATGTCAGATACTAACTCTGTTAACTACAAAATCTGACTTGACTGTGATTTATATTGGTGACTACTTTTCTTGATGGAAATCTGACCTTGAACCCTTAAAGTGTTGTCCTAAAGCTTATCAGTAGTATTGCTCACATCAATATCCTACGCATTTTCAGTATCACAGGGCCTTGTGACTTCACAGCATTTGTGCCTTGCTGTAAAAGCTCCTTTACCCTTTTTATGTACTGACTGGGTTCAGTCCCGGGGCTCATCCATGTTCAAAATGGTTCACAAACCATCTTGCACTATGCAGGTATAAAACCTCAAAACATGGAGTGTGCAAAGCCATCTCCTGTGGACTCCCATGGGTGGAAGGGCGTTGCTGTGGCTGCCTCTGGGCTTGTTGATTCCTGTGCAGAATAGTTACCCTTGAGTCTGCTTCTGCCTCCAGGATACCCCTGCTGCTTCCACTGCTGAGAACACTTAGGATAGGGGAGAGTTCACCTTCTAGAGTTCACATCTACTGCTGCATCTTGTGATGAAATTTGAAGTACCGGTTGTGATCTTCTAATGGGCAGATTTAGCAAGTAGATGCCATGTCGTTAATGTTTTCTTTCTGCCTGTCTGTGAGAAGCTGTCAGGAAGGGTGTCTCAGAGGACCAAAGTCATTGGAGAGGATGTTTTCAGAGTACCTTTGACAAGTAACTTTTTTGTTTATTTTCCACTAAAATATTCCCCCCACAATGTTATCCATTCTCATGGGCTTATTTTTTTTTCATCCCCTCCCAGTGTCCTTACTCATTGCGCTACACAACCCTCTGAACTAATCCTGACCTAAGAAAGAGAATAGAGGATCAGTATTCACTGAATTGCTTCATAATGCACTTCATGTACCTTAAAAGCAAAGGATTACATCCTGCAGAAATACTGAACTGAATGAAAGAGCCTATATGTATATATGCAACAATTCTGCAGGAGCTATTGTAATATTTTTTTCAGTTAGAAAGTTTAGAAACAGGAATTTCTTCTTCCTAATGTTAATTTGATTTTACTGTTTGGATGTAGAAGGTATCTGTAGCACCATATTCTGTCAGTGTTTCAAGAACTGTGTGTGCAAGTCTAATCAATATGGTGTTAAAATGCTGACAGAAGTCAAACTAGGTTTTCTAGTTTAGGTGTGAAACTTCCCCTAAAACATCCTTAGTGTAGACAAGGTGTGAAGTGCAAGGTGCAGCCAGAGCATGGTAACAGCCACCTTCAAGTTTTATATATTTACTCTTTTCTAGAATACATACTTGTAAGTGAATTGGCCTATTTACAGGAGGAGGAGTTCTTCTGAAAATCCTCTGGGAACTGCCTGCAGCAAATGTGATAATGCTACATATATTTCTCAAAAATAAGAGGAAGAAAATGTGCCCCTTCAAGATGTTAACTAAAAAGGACACACTTTCCTCATCTTACACTGTAATTATTCTGTCTGCATTATATCTTCTATGGAGATTATGGCAACAAAGAAAAAAAACATGCATTTTAGAAGGACATCGTGACGGGCAGTAAGAATGGGAATAGAGTGCTGCTATTTTCTTTTCCTTTAATGTTAACAACCACTCATCCTTATCTGCAAAATGAGGTAATACATGGAAATAAGTAAGAAAAAAAAATTGAAAGACATACCTACATCTCTGTTTGGCAGAACCATCTAATTAAATGATCCCATGTATTCCTTTTTGTAAATCTTACGGTGAAGGACACATATTTTCAAAGTACTGTTCTTAAAATTTAATCCCAGAAAAGTTAAATATTGATTATAAATAGACTACTCCATGGCAGAAAGCAAATATATGTACATCATAAAAGAAACCTTTCTAGTTAGATAGCAGTTAAAAAGCTCTACTCACCAAAAGGTTTGTATGGCATAAAGTATTGAAGGTTTATTCTTTTATGTGTTCAGATAGTGCTGTTCTCTTGGTAGCTTATTATGTTATTTGGCTCATTGATCTATCTTTCATTGATTTGTATGAATCTAGATTTCCCGAGAATGTACTCTGTTTTATGAGTTTTTTTGGAAGGTATTAAAATGATGAAAGCTGTTGACTTGATAGCCTTGGGAACTGAAGACATCTACTGATGCTCTGTTGTTTAAGAGAATCTGATGTAAATTTCCCCTCACTAATCCATTAATTTGTCTGAAGTCTTGCTGGGAGGGAAATTTTCAGGGCTGATATTTCATCTTCCTTACATACGTGAATCTGAAGCTGCCATGAAGTCCTAATGATGACTGGACTTCTAATACATGATAAAAGAATTCAAGCATCACTAACACTCACCCTGGACACGCATCAGATTAAAAGATTCCTTTAAAAATATTATTATAGACTCTAATGATGAATTAAAGAAAACATTATGTTGTTTTGAGAATATAATCTATTTCTTTCTTGTGTTGTGTTCCACTGTCGATTTAGAGGTGCAAGGCTTGGTAGTCTAGTATTATTCCCCTGAGACACCTTGTCTCTGCATCTGTGAACCTCTCTAGAGCAATTCCATGGTCTGCAGCAAAATACTTATCAGGGGAATAAAGCTGATTAGCTGCAGAATTCCTTGCTCTGGAATTTAAATATAAAATTTTGTAGCTTTTTTCTGTCTCCACAGAAACCCTGCTATGTAAAACCGCCGTTTATTTTCTGTGACCTTATTATGAATTTTGTTCAGTAGTACATTCTACTATTTGCATTGGTAAACACATTTCTTACAATTAAAGTGGAAGAGTCCTGCCTCTGATCAACTTACTGAACTTTTGCCATATTTCCTCAGGGAAATATTTGCTCATATTGCAGAAAAAATCTCCAGAATTTTTACAGTAAAATAAGTCTGCAGCCCCAATTGACTGAGAAGACAATTAGCCTTAAAAAATTGTGATAAAAAATAGGAATCCTCTCAAAATTAATAATGTGTTTGCATATATTTAAAATGTAATATCTAAAGGTTGTTGTATTTTTTTCCCCAAATAAATCAAACTAGCAATTTACATTATGGCCTAAATATCTAGGTAGAACTTGGATTACTTTTCTCCTATATGTTTTAATGTATGAGATGTTGCTTTGCCCTGTCTTAGGGCAGACCGTTACTTAAAGAGTTACAGGACCTTGAGGTCTAATTGACTCCTGAATTTCAGAATTTAAAGAGCTGCAGCTTTTGACAGTCTGACTTTTGCAAGGTGCTCCAGGTCGAGTTTCTAAGACCACAGTGCCTTTTGAAATTTTTATTCAAACAGTTTTGAAAAGGTTAAGAGCCTTATTATTATGGAAACACAGATATACTAAAAAAGCCCTCCAAAAATAGGCCTTTTTGAATTCCAAAAGAAATCAATCCTTAAGAAGCTATACTTGAGAGGCTTGATTCAAATGATAGCTAGAAAATGAGTAATAACAAAATTATCAGCTTTTCTTTTTCCACTTTGCTACGATTTCATTTCGTTAACAAAGGATGTTCATAAACTATGATTTATTTTTCACTGTGCATACTTTTTTATAATGAGGTTTCATCTGGTGACTCCTTCCTTCTTTGCCTTCACTACATAATTTGAATCTGTATGCTGCATATCATTTTATATAATTAGCCTATATTTAGATACCCCTCTGTGATGTAAGGTTCTGAGGCATATGCTTTCTCCTGGAAAAAATATTTTATTGCAGCTTTTGTGAACTTCATTTGGACCTGATCTGTGAGCAGAACCTAGATCTATCATATGATTTGCAACATCATTCTGTTCAATTTTAAGTTATCTAAGTGACTGAGAGTCCCTGAATGTATTTTAACTAGATAAACAGCTTGCTTAAGCTGACCTTCAGGTGTCCTTTCCTTTACAGTCCTGACCCAGTTCCATGGGTGAAGAGCATAAACTGTGCGCAGTCTGTTACCATCGGATGCAGCAGAGAAGTGGCATTCCCCCTTCCCATGGCTGATGCCTGTCATGCTTCATCAATGCTGACAAGCAATTATTAGTCTTTGTTTCTTTTATACTATATATTGGCAAAACAATCATTGCAAGGAATTGTAGAGGTAAAAACCATTATCTTTGCACTATAGTGGTAACAGAGCTTTTAGGCTTACTGAAAATATCCATTAGGTTCTGCTTTCCTATCTACAAATGCTTTCTCTTTTGCCCTCTGCTATTCCAGAAGTTGAATCACCAAATTTTTCTGCATTAAGAATGGATAACTCTATTCTTTAATTGGGTGATTTTAATTTTCTGCTGGCTTTTGTTCAGGACTGAAGGCATTCTTTATTAGTTTTGAGTCCCACTGTATTACATATAATTTGAATATCCGTTTTAGCCTCATTGACTTTGAATATTTTGTTTTCCTCTTAGCAGTTGTGACATGATATGACATTCCTGTGCAAGTTTACAAACAAAAAAGAAAAAAAACCCCTAAAATAAGACAAAATAGACTGAGCCAATTTTAGTTTCTGAGCTGGGAGGGAGCTTTTTGAACTTTACTCTCCGTGGTAGTCATATCTGTATGACTCACATAAATCATTGTTTTTAAGTACTCTTAATAGCCTTCAAGAGTTTAAGCAGGATGCAGTCATGGAGAACAAAGATTTTTTTTTGTGGGTCTCTGGGCTACCTGCACAGCACAGTTATGGTCTCCCATCTGAATTAGAAGTTAGACACAAGTTATCAAAGATTTCATCTCCAGCAGGAATCGTCCTTGGTTGAAGACACACAGTTGCAGAAAAACATATTGCAAGAGCAGGGAAAAGAAACAGCCTCTCAGATTCACAGAATTTACTCCTGCTCAGCTCTCCAGAGAGGTCCAGTGCTGCTTCTGGCTGTGAATTTTCATTTTATCAAAAACCCCACACAACTGTGGAACTTCTTTCACCATTCCCACTAGTTCCCTCTACTTACTTGCTCCTGCCTCTTAAATGTCCCTCAGGTTTCCCCTGCTGCCATGTAAGGGTCACCTGTTAGTCTGTTTTGTTCAGAGAGTTTGTTTTCAAAGTCTCTTTCAGGTTGTCATTTTTTGGGAAACACTGGGTAACCTTAAGGAAGGTTCTCCTTCAGTCTCTCCCTGTGATGAATTAACATGGGGCCTACAGAATTAAATGTTACTTGTGAAAGGGAAACATAGGCACACAGACAGGATGAGTTACTTAGAGAGACCCAGAAACTGACTTCACAACTAAAAAAATGTATCTAATGAAGATGGAAAAGGGGGAAGGTGTGTGCACACTTCCTGACTTTATAGCACCCACGCTGTACTACAGTCTTGCAAGAGTTATATCTTGGTCACTGTGCTTAATGTTCAATACAAATTTTAATCAAATTCCTTAGGTGTTACTTAGGATGAAGTTTTCTTCTTGAATTTGCTAAAGCTTCCAGAACTATTCAACCCATATAACACCGAAAAATTGCTTTTCCACACCTCATTTTTGACATGGTGTATGAATGGTTTATATAAAAGTTGTTATGGTCACCCATTGTTACAGTTTTAAAGGGTTTATTTTCTTTTATCTCAACTTCTATTTATTTTTTCCTGATACAGAAGAAAGGTTTTATAATCCTATTAGCTTTTGTACTGGCATTTGACATCTTTGTCTTTGACACTGTCAGTGAATGAGGAGAGGGTCTGTCCAATATATAGCTCAAGTTTAGCCCCAAAACTAAAAGATAAGTTGTGCTTTTTTCTTTTTTTTTTTTTTCCTAGTGGGTTTCTACCGTGATGTTGTCTAACAGTAGAGGAATGAGGAGACTTAGGCCCCTTCTGCTGCATACAGAAATGTGAAGTGCTTCAGGAAGAACAGACTAGCTTGTCAGTGCTTTCCAAATATGAATTATTCTGTCCCATAATTCCAATCCTTCTATGTTTGAGCACTGTCTGCTCTCCACTCCTCTTCCCAAGATACTTTTATATGCACGTTCAATCCCATTCTCAGCCTGACTCAACTATAATTTCTCAGTTGCACATACTAGAAATAAGCTATTTTATTTCTTCTGACTTGGGACAGACAGCTCTACTTCAGAAATATCTACTATATTTAGGTCTCCTTCAGTTGCTATTTTCTTCTAGTTACTTTTAGGCAGAAGCATAGGAGACAGTTCAGCTGATTGGACCATTTCTACTGTCATCCCCTTGTGTAATCCTGCGGGAAGGCTACTGCCTGTCAAAGCTTCCTCCCAGGTGTCCCTTTTCTGGATCACACAGAACAAGCAGGGATGCTCACATGCTGAAGCATCAGGCCGTATGCTGAGCAGCTGCTCTAGCCTTTGACAGTCAACTAAGTACCTAGGGAAGTTACAGACCTGCTTGTCATGAGCTGTACATTTGAACTCCCTGACGGGAGACCCCTTTCTGTCCTCTAGTCTTTGTCACCCATTATCTGCCTACTTCATTCAGGTAGTAAAATTTCAGACTGCTGTATCTCAGTCGTCCCGCCAGTCAGCCTAGTGTCACACAGAGGCTTTTTAGGCATTCATATTTTGCCACGAGTAAATATACAAATATGGTTCTTATATAAAGAAAGAAATCTCTAAGTAGTCTCTCACTTTGTTGTTACTGAACTCCTTTAATGCCATATATATTGCATGCAAGTACCTAGCATAATGCTCTGAAGAACAGAACTCTAACCATGGCCCTTCTTTTCTCCAATAACTTAATGGAAGACAAGAGGAAGTGTTGGCTACAAGCAAGTGGTCAACATAGCTTCCAAATTGTCTCTGGGCTCTCGTGAAGCTGGTCACTGGTCCTGCACAGCAAATATTACTGAAATATATAAATATTAGTATTTTACAAACAAAAAACACTAAAATGGGGACTAAAACTGTTTACTAAAATGAAGAATATGTAGCAAGAAGTAGCTTTATGTATAAAAACCACTGAAGTAACTTCTTTATATTGAGCTTAGCTCTGATTTATTTGAAGCTGCAAATCCATCAGCAAAGAAAGTGAGATCCTTTAAGTATTATATTTATAAAGATTAGAACAGTCCTTGCTTATATAGCTATATCTATATCATCGGTATCTCTATCTATCTATCTATCTATCTATCTATCTATCTATCTATCTATCTCAACAGAAAATTAAGATTAAGTTTGTATTGTGGGAGAGAGAAATGTTTTCAAGTTCCCAGGTTTGTATCTCCATCTGTGTTTGTTTGCACATTTCCATGCAAAGGAAAGAAAGAGAAAAAAGAAACACAAGCACTCCACTTTTTACGAGATCCTAACTTCTACCTTCAGAGATCACATGCTTCCTTCCTTACAGGTTTTTGGTTCTGTTTAAACATCAGCCTTTACAGCACTTTTGCTGTTATGTTGTGTGTATCCATGTCACCAATGCAAGTACCACTTACTCAATATGAGTCATCGCCCAGATACTGACTTGCTTCTAAATCAGCAGAATACTTCTCAGCCAACAAATTTTCCCATTTTTCAAAGTGACCTTCATTTCCATTATCCTTCAGTTCTCATTCTAGAAAAAGGAAGGTGAAGAGAACACTGAGACTATTAAAATACAAACAATGTGAGCTTATAGTGAAACAAACAGACAAACAAAAAATCACTCTTGCTTGTTTACCTGTTTTGTTGTTGTTGTTGTTGTTGTTGTTTAATTAATATTCTGCTCCTAATGAAAGAAAGAGGGAATGCATGAGGGAAAAGCAGCTGAGATAGAGATTTGCATATGCAAAAGGAGTGGTTATTTGTGCAACTCTAACCAAAATCTACCAGTGTCTGAATGCCCTTTGTGTTTTAGAAAGTCTCTCTCAGGAATCCTTGTTTGTCAGGTCTGAGCCTTCAGCCTGGTTTAATGGTCATTATAAAAGCCCTGTGAGTGGGGACTTAAATTGGGAAAATCTGACATTCCCTCTAACTCTGGTAGCACAAGCAGGTGTTGCTGTATAAATACCTTGAAATGTGCAATAGCAGTCCATGTCAAAGTTTTCAGAAATCTTCTGTATTAAGCCCAAATCTGCTTTTCAAGCAGAGGGGGTAGGGGTCTACAAGATCAAGATGCTTCCTGCTAGCCCATGCTGTTGTCAGTCAGATGAGTGTATACTGTACTTTTGTTCACCTTACCACTCTTAATTATACCTTTTCTTGAAGCCGTTGGGTGCACACTCATTCAAGTATTCTCTCCTGATTTGTCACTGCAGAATAGACTATGGTCCCCTACTTCATTATCCTACATCTGATTTAATGACCTTAGTCTTTTATGAACCTTACAGGTTTACATAAGTGCTGACTGGGTACTGATATGTAATTTTTAACATTTAGTAGTGCAATGAGTGTGTATCAGTAAGCATCGCCCTAGTCAGTATGGAAATATAAATAACACTTTGCCTTAAGTTTTCATGAACACATATCTCAGTATACTTTTAGCTGGTAGGATAAGCACGGTGAACTGCTGGCAACATTTAGCTGCATATTTTTCTGCGGTTCAGCCATGTAATTTAGCTTGCAGCGGCCTGGGTTACAACAGTATCTATGATATTATTAGAATAGCTATTCTCACAGCTATACGGTTAACTGAGCAAATTAAGAAGTACTTGACCTGCCCTAATGATTTTTTTTTTAGTATTACAGTCACAAAAGCCCATTTTTAAAACATGCTATTTATTTTCCTCTCACAGCTTCTGCACGGTGCCAAGTACATCAAAACAGCAAGGGAAAACTGGATATCCAGCAGGGAATGTAAAATAAGCAGGTACACAGGCCATAAAAAATGAGAAAATACTTAATAATCTTGGCAATTTTCAAAATTTTATACACTGTAAGATGTAATTTTTGTTATAGATGGCTGATTTTTCCAAGCTGATTGTAAATTTTTGGTAGCTCTCCTGCTTTCAAAATTTTCAGTTCCAGAGTGATGTATACTTAAAATCCTATGCTTGATATGTCTCAAGACGTTTGTGCCTAAAATTTTAATGCATAAAAACTTTTATATGGGAAGACATTGCATACTTATTCCATTTGCCTTAACCCAACAAATAAACTTGAGAAAAGATAATTCATATTTCAGTAGTAACATAATGAATGAATGGGCTGAATTATTCATGGTCATTCCACCCTTTGAAACAAAATGAATTTTAGGAGGACATAACTGTTCTCAAGAAGGCAATCAGTAAAAGAACAGACCTGTCAAACAAATACTTTATGTTAAATTATTCACTGTGCTTCAACATTTAATTAACAGAAGAACGCAGTTGTCCTTGCTGGTGTCCAGTTATTGGAAACGATTATATGTTCTCTACCATTTCTCCTCATTCGGTTAAATACTGCAGAAAGATCTCTGTTGTGAGGCAGCTGGAGCCATCGATGTTTATTAATTCATGACTGGTGCTCAAAATACTGACCACAGAACTAAAGCCATGAATGTGAGAAGGAGCTGCTCATGTATTATAGCTGGCCCTTAACAGTTGTTTTGTTCTTAGCTCTGTGTTTCTGTTCTCTCTCTGCTGACTGATGGTGTACTTTAAAAAGACAAACCAGCATTTAGGACCAGTCCACCATTTCTGATTGCTTTTTGGATAATCTCTGTGATACTTTGTCACTGAACAAAATAGTAAGGTGTATGGGCTGTAAATAAAGACCTTTCACTCCACGCTGCCATGTTTGGGATTTTTGGTTCCCTAGAATTTGTTTTTCCTTTGTAAATCCTTACTTCTGTCAGTTTGGGTTGACATCTACAGAAAATGAATTCCATTTCATCTCAGCAAATTTTTATCTGACAGATCTAATCTAAAAAGTCACAGTTTGAACTTGGGACCATTTGCTTCTGAATTGCTGCAGAAATGACACACGCTCATTCTAAACTGAGGAAAAAAATATTTAAAAGCTTGAAAAATATTAAGCCTCAGGCTACTTGTCCTTTATGTATCTGATAGTAAAAGGAAAAGACTTTAGGGGATGGTTCTGTAAGCTTTTGCAACAGACTGACAGTTAAAAGGAAAATAAACTAGAAATAGACTAGAAATATCTGGAACCAGGCTTGTGATCTGTTTCAGAGACATACCACATTTAGGACAGTTGTGATGAAAGTTTACATTTATCTGGTGACAGTTCAGCTCAGCAATAAATATGACCCCTCCCTTTCATGTACTATACATAGTCTTTTTGTATTATTATGATTATTATAATTATTATTTTCACTCAGATATTTGTGCACCTTTGAAACTGCTGAAGTTCACATTTCATTTGCCAAATAATCATTATTGACTTTTAAGCTTATTTCATGACTTTTTTTTGAAAGCAAGTACCTCACTATTACACATTAAAAATTATAGATAAAACCTCTATGCTTTACAAATGCTCTGTTAATATTTGTGAACAAATGCAAGTTCTGCTTTTGAATGGATGGCCTTCATGCTGTTTCCATGTGAACTGTGTAAACTCTTTCCAGAAGGAACTTGGCTATTAGTTCCTAACAAGCTCTTTATATAGTTTGGAAGATAGATGATGAAACAGCAGATATGTTTGTTTTCATTAATAGTCACAGATTTTAAACTCAGAATAGACTGTTCAGTTATCTATTTGGGCTCCCAGCAGCACTGCTAAAATTTGATTTACTGCCTGGGTTCCTCTCTTACGACTGATATCTTAAGACTGACACATATTTCCGAGTGTGATTAAATCAGTACAGTCTTCTTCATCTGCCTTTAGCTATATTGGTTAGGTTGTGGGCAGAAAAACTTAACTGCAAAGACATTTGTATGTGCATTTTCTCCAGTTTTCACCTGTACCTGTTCACCGCTCTCATTTTGACAGGCTAATCCTCTGCAGTGAACTGGCAATGCAAAGATGCCACATTTCTCTAGATGTTGTCCCCAGGCAAGTTCATCTCTGATGAAGCTGGACATGACATGATGAAGTGTAAATTCTGGGTGATTCAGACCACTTCATGAAATCTTTGATATACCAGCCCAGAAAGCAAGAAGCAGTCTTGAAGGACTGTGATGATTAATGGGCTTTTTCAGAAAGCTGGAAGCAAGGGCTTCACCTTATCCCAATATGCAAAGGTGATTATGTATAAATAGAATATAAAAAATTCTCATCCTGTGTCCTATGCCAGATATTTTTTTTTCATCTGCCTCCAACACAACTCTGTAAGATATGTAAGAGACAGGTACCAGAGTTTTGCTGCTGGTCCTTTTTGGGAAGCAGATTTTAAGTGAAATACTTGACAGAATCTAATGAAGGTGCTTAGGAAAACTTGTGTTAGAGAGAGGTGGGTTATTACGAGTTGGCCAGGGATTTTTAGGAGAATAATGGCTGAGCTGTAGAGGAAGCAGGAAGATATAGAAGTGTGAGAACAATCTTTTTCATGGTGCACTGAAGCTGCTTTTTGTCCTCACTAACACTGTCTTTCAGGTGTTTCTGCAGACTGGCAGAGTAGAAATGTTAACTATTTGAACCTGAGCTGGAAGCTCATCAGTTCCATATTTGTGAAGGGTGAGGTGTCCTTGTTTGCTATCATCTCAGACTGAAGCAGACTATGATGGTGCGCCTTGATGTTCTCCTGGAAATACCAGAGCTGGGACCCAATACCCCATCCGTAAAAGTGGGAGTGATTAAAATTTAGCTACACTGACCTCTCTGGGCTGATCTTTATGAAAGCTCATGGGGGCACTTTGTTACTGAGAGGTTCCGGTTTGCTGTGATCAGCATCTCTTTTATGATGTGTGTGGGAGTTATCATGCTAGCAGGACAGCTCAGGAAATGTGGTAACCTGTGGCTGAGGATTTCTTAACATCAGCTTAGATAGCTACTGCTGCCAAGCTGTAACACAGTCTCGAAGATGTTGATGTGGTATATGCTTTATGCACAGCTCAAGCACTGGCAAATTCCCCAGGAGAGGAATAGTATTTTAAATGTTTCCGCTCACTCTATGGGGAAGGCATCAGTGTGCCCTCAAGCTAATGAAGGTGGATAGCTGAGGAATTTAGTGGTCACAGTGTACCAAGGTGTCTTCTTGTAGATCAGCTGTTACACCAAGCTCATAGCCTTCATAAAGGAAAATGTCTAATGAGGTTAATGAGACTTTTCCCTATTTAAGAACAAGAGATTGGGTTAAATGTGCAACAACCAGCAAAACAAAACAAATCCCAAACTTTCAGGCTAGGCTTATTGTGTTACTCTGAAAGGTATTAGGATTTGGGTCCAGGCACTGGCAGAAAATATTCTGAACAGAGACATTGTTAGAATAAAACCCTTGGGTTTCAGGATAAGAATCTATAACTCAAGATGCTTAAAGAAACTGCACGTTTAGAAAGTAAGCAACTCATGAAAAGCTTTGAACAGACTGTTGTGAACTTTCCCAGTCTTTCAGGTTTGGCAAGATGAAAATATAATTTAAGGTTTTTGTTTTGGTTTGGTTTTTTTTTCTCCTTTGTCTCTCAGAATTTATGCAGAAAAGTACATCTGAATATCTTGCTGGAAATTTCAGGCCTTAAATGGAAGGGGTAGCAACTACTTGCAAACTGTAGCAAGTCTCTCTGATTCTCAGTTGAATAGACTTAGTCACTCCTTTGCTTCTAACAGCTCTATTCCATTTCACACTTACAATGTTTATGACACCAGGCTATTTCAAAGCACTTTGAAAGTAGGCATCCAAATTCTAATGGAAATTTAGTGGTGTTTTTTTTTTTAATTTTTGTTGTTGTTGAGTTTATTTCGTTTGTTTGTTTTATTCAAACTCTAACAATCCAGTTTTAGCATGATAGCTATGGCCATCACAGTTTTTATTGCATTGGGATGGTGCCTATTAATAATTGATGTGCATTGTATGATAAGAGCAATATTTTATTTAACCATAGGAATTATTTTTGCCTTCATGTTTTAAGCTGTCTGTTCCTCCTGGCAAAGACTGTTTGGTTAGCAAAACAACCAAATACTACATATGGGTTTCGTAAAACTACATCAAATACACAAATTAGTCTAGCCTACTGTTGCAGTGCAAGTATCTGGACATTAAACTGTAGTGCTAAGAATAATTTTTTTTTGTGAAATGTCCGTAATTTACATAATTTTACAATTATACAGCTGATCTTTACCCATTATGAGGTAGAATTAACAAATGTAAACCAGTGGAATGCTTTTCCTTTCTTCCACTGAATACCAAACACCAGGGACCATTCTGTTTAATAGTTGAAGATAGAATAAAATGACCCAAGTACAACACCAAAAACATGACAAATAATGTCGTAATACGCCCTGTGGTCACTTTGATTCAGAAGCATTATTGGAGAGTCTGACGTTATCGCGCAGCACTTCACAAGGGCAGTGCACTGCATGCTGACACCAGTCATACCTGCAGGTTGCACCGAAGTACTACAAAGAAGGACAGTTATAATATGCTCATCATTGAATTCCTGAGCAGCTCTCAATGCATTGGTCTCCGGTGGGAGCTTTGGAAGGACTATCTCTCTTTAAGGCAGCCACATTCCTAACTGAATACCTGCAAACAAGGTTCCTTCTCAGCTTGATCTGGTGCTTGCAGTGGTGGTTTCTGCTGCTCTGCCCTCTTCTCTCACTAGATGTGTGGAAGGGATCTTAATCACTAGGGCTCCTCTCAGGAAGCCCGCTAGAAGTGTGTTCCCTGGAGCTGTGTTCTCTTTAGTATCTGAAAGTCATTCTGGAGTGGGAGAAAGAACACAAAGTGTACTGGCTTGTGATAATCAAATAATACACAGTAGTGAGAAACATTTGTTTCAAACTCTCCTTTGAACACATTTCATGATAGAATTTAGTAAATACATATATATGATAAAAGACACTGCAGCTTGCTGTGCATTAGGTATTAGCTTCTTTTCAAACTCTTCAAACTATGTATATTTTCTAAACAGTTTACTGCCTGCTCAGCTGGCTTTATAGCAGCCAAACTCATCATGTCTCTGCAAACTCCACACAACCAAGGAAATGGAAAGCTTGCATAACTGGACAGTGCTAGTCCTCTGCTGACTGTGAGACATTTCAATTTAGCACTTACAGGCCAGCAAATGTACAGAAAAGGATGTTATTATAGATTTAGGAAGACAACAAAGTCCTCCTTTCTTGTCTGAATAGCAAAAACTGATAATGCAAGTAATATCAAAGCTTGCTATGTCAAACCACCTACCCTTGTATCACTGAACAGAGTAAGAAATGCTGAGTGTAAAGTGGATCATACTATGATCAGTAGTCTTTTTCATCATCCACTTAAGAGACTTCATTCTCCATATTCTTTTTCCAAGTACCTTCTCCAGCATATTCTAAAACAGTGCTCACATGAGAATCTTCGGACTTCTGTTGGGATTCTCCAGCAGATTCAGCAGGTGAAGCCTATTACGTGTAACACAGTGTGGAGGAGAGTGAAGAGGTGCTCTGAGCAGCTGGAGCTCAGAGTTGCTGGTAAGTAACTGGACCTCTTTTTGTCCCAGAGACTGTCAAGATGCTATCTATCTCAAAAGTAGTTCAGCTCCACTTACTTTTAGAAACGTTACTCTGTATTTTATAGAAAAGTCACTTAAAATCCTTTAGTTACAGCTGTTAGTACTGAATTCACAGAAAACATACCTATGTTGCAGGGTGAATCAAAACTGGCGGTATGTCAAACAACCTAATAAACAGATACATTTTAAGATAGTGAGGAAAAAGAAATACTATCGTCTTGTGACCAATTAAACCCTGAAACTGTGACAGGGTATGAGGCTGTCACCTCCACTAAAGTCTCTTTCTGCTGCTTTGGAAGTTTTGGGAGCTCTGCATATTTTTAACAAATACCTTATGCACCTCACTCTCCCTAATTGTTACTGTCTTTCCTGACTACAAGGGGAAAGGCACGTGAAAGACAATTATGATAGATTCTGAGGAAAATGTCTGAAGTTCTCTTGAGAACTCACAGAAAAGCTCTGAATAGGAAATTGCCTCTGCCAGGCATCAAATTGGTGAGCAAGTTTGCCCTTTTCAGGCCCAAGCAGGATACTGAAACTTTTCAGATGCTGATTCAAGGGAAGAAGAGCGGTTAAGTGGGCTGTCAGCAGCTGCATAGGGGGGAGATAGGGACTGACTCTGGGGGACACATAAGCAAGCTGAAACAGAACAAAACAGTCTCACCTACTCCCATCTAATCTGAAGGTGGAAGTAGCAGGACAAAGCTGAATATACTGAGGCTGGGACTGAAAGATGAAAGCTGAGGTAAAGGTTTTTTGTTTGCTTAAGCCCTTTTCTCTGTGTTTGAGTGAATAATGCTTTGTTTTGGAGAAGCTGGCTTGGGGTCACTTCAATTCATCTGCTGTCATAAGCTCTTGGAAGAAAAGGCATATTGATGACAAACACAGTTGGGTCTGTCAGTTGAACATGAGTAGTAAATGAGAGATTGCCGCCAGGATTTCCAGTCTGAGAGTGGTAGGACCATATGGCTCTATCCACAAAAAGTTGAAGGTAACAAACCTCTTCTCAGGAAAGTGTGCTTGAGAAGTATGAAAAGGCACTTCAGTACAGTTTTTCTGTGGTTGCAACTAATCCTACAATTCTTTACAAGTTTAATAAAACAGAATATTCTTTACTGGAAAGCCGTTCCTGTAATTTATGCAAACTAAAAAAGAACAAACATTTACTTAAAAATGCGTAAAATGCTATCATCTTTGGCTTCCTGCCAACAGTTGATGTGCTCAACAAATGATCCAGAACTAGCACATCCCAGTTCAGTGCTTAAAAAGGAAAATTTGGGAGATATGTTAGTGTATGTGGTTTTGTTCTGAATAGCTGGACTTCTGCTCACATGGTTTAAAATATTTGAAGAACTGTAATTTCCAGTGGCCTTAAAAGATTAAATATTTATATTTATTTAAGGATGTTATCTTCCTTGCATTTTTTTTTTTTGAAGCATGACCTGTAAATACCTAGTAGTTAGTACTGATTGCACGTTCCCAATTAATGGAATGGTCCTGAAAACAGACACCTGCCCTGTAGGCAGGGGTGGGTGTGTTGCCCAGGAAAGTTTCAAATCACCTTTTTTAATGACTCAAGATATATGTTCAAAATGACAAGTAAGGGAATCTTTTTTTTGTGTGTGTCAAAAAAGAGGAAGAATGTTGAGTCCTCATTAACTTGTATGAGGCATTACAAAAATTGGTTTTAGTTCACTTTAAAATTTGTGTTATTATTTGCTGCCTTCTAGAAGGCCATAGACAGGACATTAAGTGAAAGAAAAGGCAAGCTGCTTCACCCCAGTCTTACCTTCATATTTGTAGTCAAAAGAGACCTTCTTTTTTGACTATTAAATAATGAAAATTTGATCTTATTTTGTTAACTTTGGGTTATACAGTCTGTTTCACTGAATCTGGAAATGGACTGTTTTTCTTTTCTTGATAAATGCTCTGTAAGTAAATGTTTAAACTGGAACATAAAGGGACAGAAATTGATATTTAATGTTATTGCAGATTCATCAGTGTATGTCTTACTTCAGGACTGCTCTACCAGATAGAAGATTTTTCTTTCCTTTGAAGAGAGGAAGTGGGAGGTAAGAAACAGGAAAAATATTTTTCCCTTGAAATAAGTGTCAGAGTTCATGATTAATGTTTAATCTGAAAAAATATTTAACTGCCTCACAAGGGAAATGTTCTATGGTCTGCCTAGAATTAATGTCAGACCACCTTTACAGAGAGGAAGGGCCACAGACCTTGAAGTACAAACAATGTAATGGAATAGCAAAAGAAGTAAGTAATTCTGGGAGTATCAAATCTGTAAAATTCATTCTAAAGATATGTTTTTGTGTTCTTTCTTCTGGTTTTAAGTGCCATATGGTGGGAGCTCTTACAGAGGTTCTTAGTGCTGAAGCTTTTTTAAGGGCTATGAGTGTAAATATATATTGTCAGAATCTCCACTGTGGCATGACTTGATAATAGAATACGTCTTTCAGGTCCACTCAATTTAATGAAATACATTTTTCTCCATTCGTCAGTCAGGTTTGAATAATCAGCTACTAAATCCAAGAGTCACTGGAGACAGACAGAGTTCAAGACACATTCACACGTACGTACACGCAGGTATTTCTAGGCTAATCCTTTACCGAATTAAGAGCCATATTTTTGTCTTTTATTATGCACCTGGCTTAGTATGGGCACAGGACTTCAGCACCTTCTTCCAGACATTTCACTGGTGTTGAGTGTTTTCTCAGTCTAAAAAAATATGTGGAGATTGCTCTGGAACCATCAGTGGCACTTGGGATAGGTTCAAGTTGTGACTTGATGCCAGAACCCAGATAAAGCCAGCTGTTTGAACATCCTTTCCTGAAGGCTGTGGAGAAGTACTGCCCATCATCAGTCTCTGACTTCCTGAAACTCTCTGTCAGGGAGCAAAAGACATTTTTCAAAATACAAATGTGATTTTAGAATAAGAGTCTTGAAACTTCATTCTGTAAAAATTTGCAACTAAATGCAAAATATGCCATTGGAATTTTTTCAAAGCATATAACAAGATACATAAGAAAATAAGAACATTAGGAATGTTAGGCCCGATCTTACTGCAAAAACTTTTTCTCGTGTTCATCTCAAAGAGCACTGTAGGAACTGAAGAACATCTATTGTATCTGTCTGTAGCAATTACGCAACTAACACCCCTGCAGCATGAAAATTGCTGGTTTAGTCCTGATCTGAGAAGCTGAATCATTATTTAGACCCATCTGTTTGGGACTTGACCGAATCAAAATAACTGGGACTGCATTCAGAAAAAACATATCTGTTATCACCTCAAATACGTGTAGCCTTCCTTTTGGACTCTCAAGATAAAATTCTTCAAGTGTTTAATCACTTGATCTTGCTTTAAATAGGAGAGAGGCATCTAATACCTTTGAACTTAAAGCTTTGAAGTCCTGGGCCACAACTAATCTACACAACTGCTCATTTCATTTTTCCTCATACAGAGGAACCCCATGATCAGTCCAAGGTTTTGTCTAATTCTATCTTTCTCCTGCTGGACTAGACAAAATCAATACAGTAGCTTTTTATTTCTTTTATTTTCTGGTAGTTCATTTGTTTGGTTTCTTTTCAGTTAACGTAATTTTGTACAAATAAAAAAATTCAAAGGCAAATAACTAGTTGAAAAAGTGCAGTTTCTATTCCCATTCACCTTTTTTTTTAATAACTTCAGGCTCTACTAATGATAGGTTATGCTATCCTCGCCCTTTTACATTCTAGAACTAGTTTAGAATAGCAAAGAAAGCATTTTGTTTGCACACCTCACTCTTAATTCTTCCTTGTGGTACATCTCAGTCACAGTGTGACACTGTGATGAATTTAAACAGTGAAAGAGGATATTTTCTGTGCAGCGTTTCTCTGAGATAGGGTTGGGGTTTTGGGTTTTTTTGTTTGTTTGGTTGGTTTTTTTTGTTTTTGTTTTTTTTGGTTTTTTTGTCTCTTAACTGCAGTGTTAGAAGGTATCATTTGGGAAGCCACCTGTCTACTCTCCCTCATTTCGCTTATGTCATGAACTGAAATAATGAACCCTAGACAACCCTTTTCCCTTCCATTTCTAACTCGACATTGAGTCAAAGTCTTTCCCAAAAGACCATCCTGTAGTCAACTCTTGTGCTTTCTTGGCTCCCCAGAAAGGTCACAAAAATTTCCCTGAATGTCTTCTTCCAGACTTCGAGGTTTATCACAAATGTTTGAGAACTGGCTGTTAATTTGCTGGGTTTGGGTTTTATAACCTTATTTTGGAACTCTGAAGGTATTGTTCTTCCCCAGGAGGAGTAGGGTTCTTTCTGAGTCTCAGTGTTCTGCCCCAGGAGGAGCAGGGTTCTTTCTGAGTCTCAGTAAGAAAGACAGAACAGTAAGTAGAATAAGGTAGAAAGTAGCAAGAGAAATACAGATGGCAGGCCAGTCTTGGGTTATTTCAGGGGGTGGGAACCTCACCTCTATCCGATCTGGGCAGACACCAGTTGGACAGCCATGACGTGCTATGCAGGATGACCACTGGTGGAGAGGTTCAGCCTCCCTCTACACAGAGTCTCCTTACTTCTACAGCAGCAAAACTTTCCAAGATCTCTTGACAGAGTTTGTTATCCTTTTCTTAAAGTCCATCAGAACATACCTAGCTACACGTACCTGGGAACTGTATCCAGGAACAGGATATTCCTGCACAGTCCCTTACATTGTTATATGTATGTGGCCACTCAGGCTGGCACGCAGATTTCCCAAGTCTTATGTCGAAGGCCTCGTATAGCAGATGTGGCTTGCTCAAGATCCCTAACCTTCTGAGCACACTGTCTTCTGCCAAACTCCTAATACAGGTACTTATTTCTATCCTGAAGAGTTGGTTTCCTCAAGTTAATTGAAACAGAATCAGAGAAAATCCTCTAAGTGTTCTAAATGCTTTTAAAAAATCTCATCAATTGCTCTTCTGTTACTGTATTCCTATAAAGATCATTAATTCCGTCATTGCAATACAATAATAAAAATTGAATAATTATGCTATTTGAGAATAGAGGCCTTCACAAATTTAGAAAAATAATTATATTAGGCTTTTCAGTCATTGTATAGGCTGATGATCAAAACTAATTTCCTTAAAAATTTTAATAGAGATTCTACATCTTGGAGGGAAATAATTCTCCATTTTTATTTGTGAGTATGATGACAACAAAAATTCTGATTCTGCCTTACCAAATAAAAAAATGATTGATTAAAACACATAAAAAATTAAACTCAAGATATTTTTAAGATTATCAGATCTTTTGTGGTCTCTTTTTGGGAATGTAAAGACATACGAGTTAAATAAAACATGAACAGTTTTCTGTGCAGTTGCTTCCATTGATGAGATCAAAATGGGTGCATACTGACTTTTCTGCTTTCTTTCCCCTGTCTCTTTCAATTGTATATTCAGTTGGCTGCTGTGGTGCTGTACTTTTCCACTCCTTTTCTTACTAAACGCCTGCCCTTCCCACATGGTTCTCCCTTCCCCGCCCCTAATCCTGACCACTCCCTCAGATTCTCCCCATTGGTCCCAATACCCCACCTCCGCCCATGTACCGCCCCTGTACCGAGACCATTAGGCCATGTGCTCTCTTTGCCCCCCTCATCCCCGTAAAATATCCAAGTCCATGCCATGTGAGTTCATCTCTGCCTTGTGGAATTAGCTTGTGGTTGTCCTCTCTGCCTTGGGGATCCAGCCGGTCACCATGTGGCTCCCTTTGCCTCTGGGACCTGGTGAATAAAGATCCTCTGAAGTCCGCGTGTGGAGAGCCTTCTCGCCTCCTCTATGGCCACTGTGTTGCAGAAGCTGAGTGCTAGCTGGAGCCATGCTGGGCAGCCTGAAAGGGGCTATTGGGAGTGGGACAGCTTCTCTCCCCAAGGAAGCCCTGCAGTGCTCTCCAGGAAGGCTGCAACTTGCCGTACCATCTCAGGGAAAAAAAAGACGGCAACAGGATGCCTTTGAAATTTTCACTGTTCTATTTGTGGTACTTCAGGATAAAGAAGGGATGATCCACTACATCATTTCAGCCCTTGAAGGAGTGTAGTTTTCTGGAAGCTGAAGTATGGTTAATTAAAAAACTGCATCTTTCTGAAGGGTGGTAAAGTACACCCCTGTTTACAGGGACTTGTGGGAGAGGTGGCCTTCAGAGTAGCACTTTGTTCAGGGAAGGAAAATCTGCCTATGAGGACAGATACTGTCAGAGTGTAGGGCTTGTGGTTTAAAGTCAGCTGAATGGACGTGCCCCTTTTGTGGGACAGAAAAGTGAGGGGGCCAAGCCTCTTCCTCCCTCAGGGGTGGGGAAAGAGAAGGGCTTTTTTTTTTACTGGATTTTGAAGCCATTATTTGTTTTCAATAAATGATTTGAACATTTAAAATATTCTGAGCAGTATTCTTTTTTCTTTCTTTTTCATTTTCACTTGCCTGCTACATATATCTGCCCAGCTGTGCTAGTAAATATGATAAGGTATTTTAACAGTCATTAGTGAATTATTTACTTCCAGTTTGATTTAAGAGCATAGCTGCAGAAAGTAATCACATCTTCACATTTTGGCACACAGTGTCATGTTTACTTATAGGTTTTGATACATCACTGACTTAGTTTCATATCTCATTTCTCTGGTTTATAAACTAATTGTCTATTTCTTGGGCTGGAGCAGATAATCTTTTAAAAATCTTTTGACATGTAGTGTGATACTGTCTCTATGTCTTGATGCAGTTATGATGACTGAGGTGCACTCTGCTAATTTACAAAATTTCTGGTTGGACACTGTTCTTTGGAGATGTTCCCTCTACTTGGACATTCTGCCTCTGTCACAAAAAGTGTCCCATGAAACAATGTGTCACAATTTGCTTTTTGGTACACCACATAAAATCTAAACTTTTCTTGAATCTCTGACATAGAAGGGTTCCATTGATTTAAGAGTTCAGAATAGCGTTTTAAACCTAGAGGCACATTATTGAGCTGAATGCACCTGAATCAGAAGTTGACTTTTCTGTAAAATCAGAAGTTGCCCAGTATTTAAAGGAAAACCTAGAAGAAATGTGTGGATGATATATATTGTTACAGATTAGCCACTACAAAACTGTGTGACAGTTAGGGGTAGAACTTCTGATGTTTTGGTCTCTCAACGTCCACAGCCTGTGCAAAATATGAAGGAATTTCAGTTTGTACTGTAACATAGGATGACCATAAAAATAATAAACTAGAATGCATATTTAAATTTTCCCCTTATTCCTGAGTTGATTGGATTTCTAAAGCCAGAAGGAAGAATTAATCTGACCCAGCGTGTAACAAGGCCATTTAATGTCACTTGGTATTGACTACATAATTCTCAATAACCTGTCTTTCAGAAAAAACCTACTACACTAAATATAAACACTTGAAGAGATACCTATTTTAGCACTGATCAAAAAGGATTGTCTTTGGTTATTCCCTACTGACAAAGCTTTGGAAAGGTAGAGGAAAAATGGGTAATTTCTGCTCAGAATACAAAGTACGTAGGTTTCCTTTTCTTCTCCTGCTGATTTAATGTACATTGCAGATGGTATCAGCAAAAAAATTGCCCCACAGAAAAAACCCAAAAAACTTTAAAATACCTTGATAAAAGAACAATGTTAATTTTAGACTGAAATTGTTTTTATGAACTTCAGCCTGGAATACACATGTAAGAATGAGTTATTAGCTGTTGTTATCACTGAAGATATCAGTTTAGGACAGAAGTAATAACTTAATTTTTGCTAGAAAAAATATGAATGTCTGCACAGCAATCTGCTTGCAAAGTGTTTTCAGAGTGAGCAGGAGAATTTAGGGTGTTTAAATAAAGAAATGAATGCTCTCATTTATTAAGAATCATCAAAACCATTTTGCTGTTGTGCTTTTCAGAGAATTTCACCAATAAACATTTCCAGCAACAAGTGCACACATTTACATGGCCCTTTGACATGACTCATTGTTTTAGGAAGTTAAATTGAAGTTAAAAATCCTTATCCATATTTTCATAAATATCTACTACTGGGAACCTTATCAAGGGAAAATCAAAAGTGTTCCAGTTCGTTACATGGCTAGACTGGGATACTCCTCAAAGATTTAGTTCCCACTGACTGTTCTCCATTTTCACATTTATTAGAGTGTGACACCCAAGGGTGATTAAAGTAAATGAAGTTCTAGCGTTGTACATACAGTTGTCCTTTTTTCTTTCTTTTCTGCATTTTTAAAAATGTGATTGTTCATGTGCATCCCACCTTCAACAAAACCGTAATGTATATGGTTTTCAACAGTTTTCCACCTGTGATTCCCTACATGTTAATGCTATGACATCAGACTGCAATGTAGTGTAAGTTTTGTTGTAGTAGGTACAACCATTAATTGCTTTGGAGCCTTCATAAAGGGACTTGAGTCATCACCAGAGGACGTTTTCAGTGGTGCTGGGTGTCTAACTCCCACTGTCTGAGTGGCTGTCACACTTTTGAAAAATGACATGGTAAGTAATGTTCCTACATAATTTTAAATACATGAAATAAAGATGCCACCAGCCACAGCTGATCTACCAGTCTTGTAGGTCTATGGCTCTCTGTCTTCAACTATATTAATCTTTAAGTCAATTTTGTCACTACACGCACAATTCATTGATATGATATCGGTAAAATACAAAAAAAATCTTCCTTCTTGTCTAGAAGATCTCAAATTCTCTGCATGAAATACTATTCACATATTTCTACAAACATTTCATTCTTGAAATGAAATGGATTTCAACAGATAGCCATGCAGAGGGATCTTCAGCTTCACTTTTCTTTCTATGAACAATGTTGGAAGCAATGATCTTAAGGTCCTTTTTAACCAGTCTTGGCATATCCTTTAGGGAAGGGACATTGTGTCTTTTACTCAGGAAGCAAAAGGGCCTTTCAGAAGCCTGTGAAAATGTATTAATCTTTCCAGTTTTGGCATGACAGTGTTCCGTTATGACTTTTTTGGTCTTTGCTGCAGTCAGCATAGAGCTAGATCTGACAGAGGGAAAATCAAGGCAGTTCTTCAAACCTGGGAGAATCTTCTTTCAACTAAGATAAATCCATTCAGAAATTCACAGAGGAAAACTGAGACACACTCAAGTTTGTCAATTTTGAATGCTCCCAAAATGTCTTCAGGAAGTACTTCCTGCAGAGCTCTATACGGACAGAAGCTCCATCTATGGAGAGTAACAAAGTCAGGTTTTGGGCTTTCTCTTGAGAGGATGAAAAAAAGAAATTTATCAGCTCTTATTTTTTCTCAATAAATCTTGTCATAAATTGTAGTGAAATAAAAAGTAATCTCTAAGACACTGAAAATGTGCAATTCTTATAAATTTCCCATTTCTTTGCCTGCAGATAGGAATATAACATTTTGTCAACACAGCATTTTCTGTGCTAATTCCTTTATTTTTAAAAAAGTGTTTGCTTTTACTACTTTACACATTCCTCTTACTTATATTACTGTAAACGAACAAGACAGTATTTAAATAATATGAAGTATTGGTGTTGCAGACTTGCAGGAGTCATTGATCCCATTGTACTGATAAGTGATTGCGGAAATGTGTAATCCAAAGCTGCCCATGTATGTGCAGTACCTTTGAAATTATACTAAAACTTAGAAAAGATGTGTTACTCTTCTTCCCTGGAGCTGTCTATGTGTGATCTCATGGACTTGAAAAATAATATTTTTCCTTTGGTACTTTCTTTCCTGTGAAATAGAATACTTAAAATGCATATGATAGGTGACTGCATAAAGATTCAGGTCAAATGGAAATGTGTTGAGTGTCACTGTAACTTTCTGAGGACTGACTGTGTAAGGAAAAAGTAATATTTCCTAGGCTGCTCTATGAAGGCTACTGGGCTCATTTCACATATGATACAGAAAGAGTTACTGAATTTCTAATTAATTTATATTCAATTTAGTAGAATTTTACTAATTTGCATTTCCTAAATCTTGTGGTCTGTGAAAAACAGGCACTGCATGGTAATACAGCTGGTCCATTATCTACATATAGCAGACACATTTTTCCTCAGGTACTGAGAAGTGGTAGTTATCAAGAAATCTGTTTGTAGTGATTGAAATGTCGAAAAAAGAGGACCCAAAATGCCATTAATGAAGGCATACTCTTCAACTGAAAAGTATCTCCCTGTTTTCCCTTTCATTAATTCATTTTTTCTCTCCTTTGCTGCACTGTCTGTTTGTGCAATATTCAGTATCCATAATGAGTTGTTAATGAGCTGTCGATTATGAATGCAATTTATAGACAAGAGAGATAGAAGACTTGAGGTGCTCTTTCAAAACAAATAGTTCTGTATCTGAGTTCTTCATTTACAAATACACACTCTGTTACAGTATCCTTTATACTAAAATCTTAATCTGAGTTACTCTGAATGTAGATGCACATTTAATGAGTTTCCTTTAATGATATATTGACTATATCCTGAATGTTGCAATGAACAAAGACTACAGTATAATGAAAACTCTTTGTTATACCAAGAGCAGACTCAAAGAATTATGCTCATTAAGCTGTGATCCTGAACCAATGAATTTAATGGAAAATTTGCCGTCAAATTCAGTATGAACAGAACCAGAACCTAATTTCTTAAAGGCATTCAGAAATATGGTCTTTAATAACAGTTTTGTAATACATCATGATACAAAGAGAATTAGTTACAAGCAACCTAATTACAGTGGAGGATGAATTGGCTAATGCTCTGTACATACAGCTAGGACTCCCCTATGCACAAAACTTGAAGTGATTTGCATAATTTGAGGTTTTTTCACCTTTACAGCCTGGAAAGCTGAGGCACAGACTCTAAAGCAAAAGGCAAGATTGTATAAACAACATCAGAAATGAACCCAGATCTCTCAGCTGTTAACCCATGTAATCATGTTTGAACACAGCAGCAAACCCCAGTATAAGAACGGGTATCAGGTGGACTGTGCACTCATCAGGCAAATGAGGTCTAATCACTCCATTACTATTAATTACAGTTTTAGTAATCTGAAATTGAAGCAGCTCATGAAACAGAATTTCTCACGAAAACTAGTTCATAGACAGATTACCTTGAATGAACCCTGAGATCTTATGAGCTCCATTCCTTCTTCAAGTAGAGGAATTCCAGGATGACCTTTGCCACCATTAGAGAATTAAATATTTATTGGAAGTTGTACAGAGCTGCTTTGAGAGAAATCAGTTACTGGTGGTTAGCAGAGAGGATGCTGAGGTCTTAACTTGGTTAGTTAAGGAATGAGAGTTAACCCTCTAAACCTTGAAAGCGGTCAAATTCCAACTGGGTTGTGTTTTCTCTGTTTATTTTATTTTGGTTGATACCCTTCTCTTGGGTCAAACGATGCTTGCACACAGTAATTTTGCAGATGTGCAGAACTAGAGATTTTACTTTTGTTATTGTTGTTGTTTCTTTTTTACTAGTCATAATTCACCCATGCTGAAGTTTTGGAAAAACCTGGTATTTTATCTCCTGTCAGAATAAACATCTGGCAAGAACCAAGGGTATGAAGCTTTTCAAATATTTGCTCTGAGACATGCAGCTGTGATACTGTACCTACAGCCCTGCATTGCTCTTCTGAAACCTGGCAGGAAATAAAAAGGAAAAAAGAAGAGAAAAGAAGCTGTTTAAAATCATATGACAGGTTATTATTTTGTTTAATGTGAAATGTTCATCTGACAAGCTTATTGAGCTTGATTTGTGTACCAAAGCCTTCTGCAAATCTACAGTCTATCTGATTTCCCTTCCCCCTCTTCTTTGCTCCCCGCTCTGCCACTAGCACTGACATCAACCATTGTGCCATATGAGGGGAAAAAAACGGTACCTGGAGTATTCAAGTGATTTAACCAGTTTGATTTATGTTAATGGTACAGAAGAGAATATTTTTTGGTCCTCAAAAACATAACAGGCAATTGATGTGCCATATTGCAGTATGGTTTTAGCTATCAACATGTCAAGATTTAGTTTTGCTGTTAACATTTTACGATTTAGAAGGCTATAAGAATATGTGCAGTGTAGCAACAACTCAGGCATCATTCCCCCAGCTATATTTATTGGGCTTTCATTTTTGCCTTTTATAGAGAAATTGAAAAAGAAAAGGGAAGGGAAAAAAGACTGACATTTTCTGTCTTTCATTTTCTTCAGTCTGTCAGGTTGTGAGAATAAAGGGAAAGAAAACTGACTTCTAATGGTTTGTTTTCACACCAAAGTAGATTCAGGGCATAAGAATTCAAATGTGCAGTTTGTTGATTTTTTGCTAAACTAAAGATAACCTGTGCATAAACTGTAGTTTCATTGCAGCTACCCCCTCTATTTATCCCTATAGCTGAAAGCTGTATGTTTAACATGCTGTGGAGATGCTGATCTATATAAGCCAGTTGTCTGAAAATCTGCAAGTACCGTGTGCAGTGTACATGGCCATAGAAACATTTATTTTCCTCCTAGACCTTCATTTCCTTCTACTTCTGCTGTGGAAAATCAATAAGATGTACTTCTTGGTGTTTAAGTGGGAAACTAATTTTTTCATACTAGAAGAATGTCACAGTGGCTGGAGCTGCTAAAATAAGATCTAAATTCCTCTTTAGTGGGTATTTTACTTCCCCCAGGTTTTAAATTGATGACAACTGGATAAAAAAAATTTGCTGACCATTTAGAACTAGCACTAAAAAGTAAATGGGACACATAAAAAACTTACCTTCTGAAATTTCCATGCTTAAACTTCCAAGTTAAAAAAGCAACTTGAAACATGGTTAGTAGGAGACAGTACAAGTTTTAGAAAAGTTTTCAAACTTCTTTCAGTGTCAATTTCAAATTCTCAGGCTCATTGCCAAGAAGGTATTGAAATTCTCTGTGAAGGTCTGATTAACACCTTTTATTTTTCCAGTTGCTCTGGGTAATAAAGAAATGCCTAGTATTTGGGACATTACTCCAAGAAATTTGTCTTAAAATTGTGTCAGAGGATGTGAAGGTTGCCCGGAAATCTGTAGAGGCAGAGGAGAAAAGTGCATGTTCCCACTACATGTTCTTTTATCAGGGCATTCTGCTCTTTGTGTCAACAGTAGGAAGAAGGGCGTATTTGTGCCATATTTGTTTAACAGTAAGCTCTGCCCAATGGAAAAAATACTTAAAATGTCTTTTTAAAATCCTTTTATTACTTTCAGTCTTGAAATTTTATAGACAATTTCACATTTTAAAACATACCAACTTAAAGTTTTACAGCACCATCGTTTTTCTTACAGCTTCCACTTTTGATATCCCAGAGCTCAGTTTGGCATGGTCTTATCTACTATTTATTTTACTGTGACTGCCTTAAATTGCCTTTGGTTTCAGAGGATAGAGCTTTCTTGCTTCAAACACTGATGATTGTTGTGTCATATTTCTTTTGTGTGAAAATCTAAGGCCTGGAGTTATTGTCTGCAAGATGAAGATCTGGGCAGGGTCCAGTGAATCCCTTCACAATCTTTATCTTTCCCTTTTAATATGAGCTGTTGTCCAGCTGAGTTTCCTTGGTGAAATGCTAAGAAATCAGGAAAAGATACAGAAGTCTGTTCATACACGTGTGCACAAAAAATGTGGGGCAATTATTAGATCTTTGGTCTCTGGCTAAGTTTAAACTGTGGAACCCAAAACACCTGCCAGTTCCAGAGGCACTCCAAATTAAATGGGGACCTAGACGTGTGCCACTTCTTCACTTCTGTTTTCGCCTTCTGTGGTTTTGGTAGAAGTCCAAAAGCATGGGCCAGAGGAATGGCCAGGAGAATGCAACTTTCAGATATTACCAGAGAGCAATTGTTCCCTAGGTCTTAATTCTCCCGAGATTTTACCTACTGAGGATATTGCAAAGATGAATTATTTACCTTTCAGCTCTATTGTGGTGACAGCAATATCACAAAGAATTCTATGGAGAAAAAAATATTTTTCTGCTCAGTGAAAAGACTCTGGAATAAATAGGGTCAGAACTACACAATAAACAGGAGGATAAGAAGAAATATTGATTAGTTGCTCATGAAGAGAGAGCTAGTCATCTTGTGCATTGTGTTGAAAAATACTGGGTAATTGCCTAATTAAAGATTGTATCAACAATACACATAAACAGCACAGTTGAATGAATCATGAACAGGCAAAATTCTGATGTCAAACCAGGTAAGTACGAAAATACTCTAAACTCTGTGAGGATTTTGCTATTGATATTGATTTTGTGTGGAAAATATTCAGCTCCCACAGTGACGGACTTTGATTTACAATGTAAAGTAGAAGAAAACACCTTATTTCCAGCATTTTTTATTATTTAACTTGCCACCCTTAAAGATCTTTGAATATAGTAGTATCTTCTAAATGCAGAAGAGTGTTCACAGTCCTTTATTTGAAAAATAACTTGTATGGAGAAAGGTAAAATAGGCCACATAGGTTTTTTTAATAGAACATCTGATGCCAGCAAACCTCTTTTATAAGAGGATTCCCTTTCCTTCAAAAAAACTGGGGCTTGTAGTTATTTAACATTCAGGTTTACTGTAAAGAAAATGGTTTACCTTGGCTCAATCTGTATTTGAAGAGGGAAGTTGTACAGGGATAAAATAATCTGTTCCACATTTCTCAACTGAGCTGATGCTTAGGTTTGAAAGGCAAGAATTTTAGTTGGTTGATAGCTTTTTGAGTATATGTTGTGATAAGGCAGGCTTTTCATAACACCTTTTTTTTTAAATTAAAAAAAACCCCATAGAATGATTCAAACATATCAGTCAAAATGGAGTTAGTAAAAAGTCTGAATGGACCCAGATGACATAATCAAGGTTACGATCACATTATAGTGTCTTCTGAATATCATAAAAATAATAATTAAAAAAAGGTGGGTACAGTAATTTCAGGAAGTCCTTATTAACAAAATAAGTTATTCGTATTCAGTATGGAAATCAGATTGTATGTTTTGACTTTATGCATGAGGTTTGGTACCCTTGGGTATTCCTTAAGGAGCAGGAGCATCTGATTTCTTCATTTGCAAGCCAGAAACTTGACAACCACAGATGCGAACTGGTCCAGCTTGAGGTGTGAAAGCTGTTCTGCAAAGCCAGAATCCAGGCAATTAAGCAGGTTTCTCTGCTCCCCAGGTAGGTTGGTATTTAGCTAAATTGTCAGTACTGAATATGCTGCTCTAGGAGGAAAGGCAGACTGTGATAGACAGAACACTGGAGGCATTTTTTGAGGAGAAAAAAGTAAAACAAGTATCTAGAAATTGAGATTGCATATTGTAATAAATGTATTTTGCCTTTGGTTCCTCAACATTTTCATCAAGATCCTTAGCAGTGTACTGCACAAATGACACAAACTGGCTGGAGTGCGTGTGGTTGGTCAGTGTACCACATAAAAGAGAATCCAAGCTGAGGCTGTTCCTGAGATATAACATTGTTTACCCAGAGGTGCAGGAGTAGTGCGGGGCAAACCAGTGTACCTTAACCCACCTTCATATCACTCCTGCTTAATAAGCAAATGATTGCTCAGGTTAATGTATGCTTTGATAATGGATTATGTTGTGTGTGTGTAAGAGCTGGCTGCATAACTTCTGTTTTTTTGTAATCTATTTGTTTTGAAAGTGTATTATCCTTTTCTGACAGGAGCATTGAAAGGTTAACATTGATACGAGTCAGAACTTTCTGACAGCTCTTGCACACTAAGAGGCTCCCAAACCCTTCTGCCTGCCTTTGGTGCTGGGTCTGGATGTGTAGTTAGAATATGTTCCTCTCTACTCTGACGTATAAGAAAATGCTCTAATGAAAAATCTGGCAGTGTTATGCCAATGTAAAACAAATGTAGCGAGTGGAGTACCACTAGTGAACTTAAGGCCTTGGTTTTCTGTCCAACCTAAACCTTTCCACTTTCATTGCAAATGTAATACTACACCTCATAACTTAAAACTAAGGTTGTGAGCACAGCTGTACTTACAGTGCTCTGGATTTCCTTAAGTCTTAATGTCTTGAGTTAATGCGCTGCCTCGTGATAGGATTGCATGCTGGGGTTTAAGAGCAGAGATTCCCTAATCACAGTGTCATCTACTCGTGATAACCTGGGTCTTGGACTGTATGGCAGGCGAGCAGTGGATTAAGCAGCAGACAGGCACAAAATGCAGTGGGAGAAGGAGCACATTTCCTGACCCCAAGAGGGCATGTAATTCCTTTCTTATCCCAGCCTCCTGCTGCCATTATGGTGCTTGGGTTCCTGAAATGAAAGATTATGACAGTTCTGTGCTACACCTACTAATATCATTTGCTGTAACCTCCATAACGGGAGAGAAAATGAAGTTAAGAGCCTTCAGATGATTCACTGCAGGATAGCTGAGCAGTATGCATTTAGTTTATTTGCCTGGTTTAGGTGCTGTCAAGTAGTAAGGCAAGTGCAAGACTCCCAACACTAGAAGTTAAAAACCCTTGAACTTTGGCATGTTAAAGTATCCATGGTTTCACCTGGCAGATTTTTCAATAATATGAAAACCCACATTCAATAAAAACAGAATGCAAAACCTTAAAATAAATATCAGGAAATAAGTAAACTGATTAGCTGTGTGATATAGTAGGCAGAGCATAATCTAATCCTGTCTCATATTCTCTATATATTTATCTGGAGTCCACCCATAAACCTTCTCCAAAATAGCCTGAGTCAATTCAGACATGCAAGAGTCTATTGACAAGCCCATTCAGTTTCAAAAGAGATAACATTTTTAGATGTTAAGGGAGGTTTGTTATCTGAATAGAAATGGATCATTTAGCAAAGCACCTCCATCATTTTTATTGCAATCTCTTTTTCAAGAGCACCATAGTGGGTCAGAACTAGCATACACTTTTGCTGTCAGATTAAGGAGTTCATTGTTCCAAAGGATATTAGAGGATAGTTTACTACATCTAAGATAGTTTCAGTCATATATTTTACAATGTCTCTTCCTTTGAACCATATCTAACAAAGCTGCTGCTCTCTTACCCGTACAGAACATTCTTTTCTGGACATTGTTTCTGAAAGAGCAACCTTCTGTTTCTTCTCCAGGTAACCTGTAGACTGGCTTTCAAGAAAGCTTCATTTCTCTGCTGGGAATTCATTAAGGGAAGACAAAAACTTGATGGTTGTCACTGACAGCTTACCCGACCATTTTAAACTGCATCACAAACAGCTGTGCCCTCTCCATGAGCAGTATGTTTTTGCTGTATGAAGTTCAGTGGACATTTGAAAGGATGTAACTTATACATTCTCCAAATTCTTTTACAACTATGATGAGTGAGGCATGTGATGATAGACAGGACTTATTATGGTGGTTGATTTCTTACTATGAGAGGAAATGCAATATGAGCCTGGAAAAAAGTTAGACAAATCTCTTGCAGTTTGCTGGTTGGAAGTTTTGTTTCCTAGAGTGAAACTATTGCTATTGGGGATCAGTGTAAATATGCACCATGAGGAACAAGAGCCATGGTGAATCACACTTTTCCAAGAAGGCTACATCAGCATCTCCTAGTCTGAGATTTGAATAAGAACAATCAAGCAACAAAGCTTTTTGTAGTAGAAAAGACTGCACTTTGTAATTAATAAGAAATAGGTTTAATAACAAAGTCTGAACTGCTGGAAACCTGCAATAGATCTTTAGAGAATATAAAGTGCCATTGTTCCTCAGAGTTCTCTGCCACTGCTGTAAGCCATCTGAGGTAGTGCTATTTTAACTTTTCTGTTGCTTGACATTTTCTTATTTCAATTGTGTAATCTCTGTGTTGGACTCAATTCTGGCATTAAAAGCCTTACCATTCCCCACTTTTGATTGCTGCTTTTTTAAAGCAAGAGGAATAAAATTAATTGCTTCTGATCCACTGCAGTGGTAATTACATAGTCCCAAGTGGGACCTGACCAAGGATGAACTGCTGCTTTTGCTTTCTGGCTGGAGACACTAGACAGGGATAATAGAGAAGTTCGTCTGTTTCAGTGGACTGGTTGTTTCCTGCAGCAGAGAATGATAGAAGTCTCTTGCTGTACAATTACACTGTGGCATTTGCAGGTTGCAACAGCATCCCACAAAGACTGAGAAGAAAAAAATAATTTCCATGGTTGTATATCTCACTTTGCTAAGTGTTTCTATGAAAACAGTTGGCCTGCTGCCTCTTTGCTCCTTGAATCTTCGTTAGAACATCACACTGATGTAACAAACCTATCAGAATCATTAAAAACAGTACACTGCATGGCCTTAGAAGAGAAAAAGAAGCAATGATAGAAAACAGGGCTAGGAATGGTAAGGAAATGCTAGCATTGCAAAGGAGCCACAATCATTGCATTTAGATGTAGTTGTCTATTTGTTATTTCTTTAAGAATCTTAAATAGGAAAGCAATTAAAAGTATGAATGTCTTTCTATATTAAAAATAAATACATTCTACTTTCAATTATTTCTATAGAGAGGACTAGAAAAGAAACTTTGACAGTAAGTGTTTTGTACTTCCCTATGTCAGAAAAATTAGGAGGAATTTTGGTGATCTTTAAAAAACTCTAAGCACTGTATTTTAAACAGAATAAAGCATGTATATAATAAGTATTATTAAGTGAACATTTTATGCATCACATTGAGTTAGGTCCCTGAATTCATGCTGCTGACTTAGAAATGTTTAAGCTACTAACGTATAGTACATTTTATTTATCTTTCTAATTTCTGTACCTTCACAGTACAATTTTTGTATCAAGCAGTGTATTGAGCAAATCAGGTAAGATTTTTTTTTCTTCTAAAGCTGATTTTGTAATATGATCTATTGACATAATCCAAACCTGTGACACTTGCCATTAAATTAAAAAGTTGAGCAACAAGATTATAAGGAACATTGTCTTGACTACAACCAAAACTGGAGTAGTTTCCTCATTCAACTATGTGAATTTTTCAAAGATGTTTTACAGAAAGAATGTATAAGATGGTGTGAAATTTCTTGTTGACATATAGTCTTCAGAGAAAGTACAAAACAGGTATCTAAATGCTTCCATAGCTGAGCTAAGGCTTTACATGTCATAAATGTTTGTGCTTTCAAATACACACCTTTTGAAGAACTTGGCATGGATTAGTTAAGATCTATTAAATATATCAAATTAAAGGGCAACTTTATGTAGGAAATAATATGGTGAAGTTCCACAAAAATCTTCAAATTATTTTGTAAATGTGACAGAAGTTCCACAGATTCCAGTCTCAGCCACCTAACCCTGAAACTTAAAGATAAGCGTCTTCCTTCCTTTCCATGAGATTTTGAAAAGTAATTTTATTTAGTTAGATTTCTGATTTAGTAACTTTCGAAGTGCACCTGAATAGTACATTAAAGATTTTCTCTGCAACACAATACTAGAAATTTACTTAAAAAGTGAAACCTGATTTTTGTATGCATTAATTCTTCCTGGTGGTTGAGACTCCCTGCAAGGTAACAAACATTACCAAAACAAGTCTTATTGAATCTTGTGCTAATCCTTTGAGGTGACAAATTTCACCTGATATCTGTTTTTATCTTTTGGAAGCTGCTTTTAAAGCGTGTGCTGCTCTCATCACATGGCATACAATTATGCCTTTAGAGTTAACTCCGGCTTCAGTTAGCAGAGCAAATATACTGAAACCTGTCATCTAACAAATACCAGCCATTTTCTCAAAGTGCAGTTCTGGATAAACCTCCCTTTTCACCTGATTACCATGCCATCATAAAAAATGTATGATGTGAGCAACATTTGCCATATCCTTAATCTCACCTCTGTCCTACTTTACAGATATTTTAGCTTTCAGGCAATTATACCATGACTTCAGTGGTCAAAATGCTATCTGCTTGCATAGAGAGCTGACATTAACTTAGGTTTCTCTTGCTGATTTCACCTTTGCTATGACCAGTTCTGCCCTCTGGAGACTGGGCTATACCTCAGTCCTCAGGTGCATCACCTTTGCTAGACCCGATCACCTCTACCAGACTTTGTGGCCTTGGAAGTGTCTCCAGCTGTTAGTGACCACCTGTTCTAATGCCAGCAGCAACTGCAATCTCTGAAATGGTTTTTCAGGCCACCACCTTGGCTGCCAGAAATAAAACACACTCCAAAAATATATAAAGCAAGTTTAAAGGAATCTTGTGCAGAGATTCCTAAACAGCACATAGAATCCAGTGATAGCCAGAAGTATCCAGCTACTTATTTCCAAGGCTGAGTGCAGTTCAAAGAGCATACTGGAAACAAACAGCTTTTTAAAGTGGATGTGTCAGGATTTGTATCTTGGTTTGAAAGACAGGTGTCTGCTTAAGGAAGGCAGCAGCCTCCCTTGGAATGGAAAAAATGCAACTCCCCTCCCTCCAAATTNTCCTTCCCCCTGGGCAGAGCATCTCACAATGGGATGGTGAGTCATAGGGCAAGGCCTTGATGGGCCATTAACAGGAGATAATCCAGGAGCCAGTAATGCAGGAAGGCCTTGATGGGCCCATTAACAGAAAAATAGTCTAGGGGAGGAGGAGGCAGAGAGCACCACCCCGCCTGGTCCCAGCAGCTCATGAAAATGGCAATAGAATATTTTTTTGGGGGCCCTATTTTACACTATAAGCTATGACAATTTGCCAGGGATTCTTAGGGCAATCCGAATCCACAGCCTGCATGAGAACAGCAGGTCTCCCTGAGCGGTGCCGTCGCTCAGCTGATCGGCATTGCTAAGCCGATGCCAATCAGGAGGGAGCAGCATCAGTGAAACCTGGGCAGATGTGCTGAGCAGAGTGCTCGGATCACCTCTGTAAGGAAAAGCTGTGGAACGGGAGTGGTTGCACATTTGATGGTGCATCACTGCAGCTCCTTGGGAAAGTAGGTTGGTGTCAAACACTTTTTGCAATGTATCCTGCCTTGGGGATAAAAGCCGTTCTGGGTTAGAGCCCTCCCCTCTGCCAGCAATGCACAAGCTGAGGCAAAGGGTTTGTTTGGAGAACACCTGCACTGCTGCTCTGCAGGTGCTGGCATTCAGGTAAGCTCCTGGGCATCTTCTCTTGGTGCCTGTGAAGCTGAGCATTTCAGGCTTACTCCTGACTTCCACAGCACTGTTCAGCTGGAAGGAGAGGGAAGCTGCAGTGTGAGCCATGCATGCCCTGCTTTCTTGGATGTAACTGCCATAAACAAATAAGAGGTGTGAAAAGCATGTGCTATCTACAGAAAGTGATGGGATGCTGTTCAGAAAATGGTAGGCCCTGTGAGGATTCTGTTTTTCAAAACAAAATCCTGCTGACAAAAAAAATATTACAGATGCCAAAATGTGCATAAAATGAAGTAATAATTGCTAGGATGGATTTATAATTTTATTATGAAATCATTTCAACTACCATTACCTTGTCTGAAAGACCCACTGCTGTCTATGATTTAGATACTCATATTTAGATTTTTTTTTACATGGGTTTTTTTTCATTTTCTTCATTACTGGAAGCATTTGCATGATAACAGGATCCTTGCTTTTAGGAGATCATCAGCTCCAGCCACTTAGTTCCCACTTGAAGTCATAATCTTCTGTTTATAATTTCATAATTGTTTGCAGTAGAGGTGATTAAAATATTACAAACATAGCATTATTTCGACTTCAGGCATGGAGCAAGCAGCAGATGAACACTTTAGGAACAAAGATGGTGTTTTCATGTAAATAGCCCAACTAATACAAAGTAAGGGGAAGAAATGAGAATATGGAACATGTCCAAATACAATGTTTTTACTGTTTTCTTTTAGACGGCAATTGCTCTTTGAAACATATGCTTTTCAGAACCTCACGTCTTCCACTAGAATACTTCTCTCATCCCTTATGCAGTTATTCTACTATAAGTAAATGTTTCTAAATGCAAACAAAAAATTAATTAATGCATTTTTTGGCACAATAAACTCTCCTGTGCATTAATTGGCAGAAAGTTAAGAACTCTTCCAGACAAACATTTCAATTTCACCCTTGCAGAAACTCAGGTCAGTGTGATGGCAGCATCAAGTATATTTGGATATTCTAACAGGACGCACTGAATTTAGGAGTTCATGCTGCTTGCCTGTGCTCCTGCATGGTCTGTACCGCAGGATGTGAGGACTCTACAGCTCTCTGTGCTGACCCTGGGTTTCTGGCCCCAGCCACTTGCTGGTGCTTACCTTAAGCATCCTGCTGGGGTAGGGACATGTTTCGCACCATGTAATCAGGTCATACTTGGAAATTCGGTACATCTAGGGTCTTTCAAATGTGTAAGACAACAAATTTGGGGTGACTTCTTCCTAAACATTCCCCCTCTTCAGCTGCCAAATTGCAATGCAAAAGATAGATGTAATTTTATATTCTGTTTAAGTTGCTGAATACCAAGAAAATTCATTTCCCTCCCTCTCACAAACCCCAAAGGAACTTGTAATCCAATGATAAGTGATTATCTCTCAGAAACATTAAGTACAGAGATATGTGCCACTCTTTTATGCACATAATAATTCATTAAATTCACTAGAAGTTGAACTGATTCAGCCATTTTATTATTTAAAAAGAAATATTAAAAAACAATGAGGCAGTTTGGTTTTGCTCCTCAGTCACAGTTGTTTTGCTACATATATTGCTTCCATGAGGAGAACAGGACTGTGAGAATGAAACGTCTCTGGGAAATGTATGTGATCAACCTTATATTTGGATAATGCTGGAAAAGTTTTCTAGGAAAAACCCTACCAAAGACAGACTCTGAGGAATAAGTAAGTAATGGGAACTTTTTGTTAACCTCTTTGCCTGATGACTCCTTGTTTGAAGGTTGAGAGAGGGGTTCATTAGTTACTCAGAGGCAAGATATCTGAAGTGTTATCTGAAGGTACCAGAATAAAACAAGCTTCTTTCAGTTGCATCCTGAGTAATGCCAGGGCCTCTTGAATATAAAGTTTGTCAGATCCAAGTTCCCTGGTTCAGCAATCAGCTATCTCAGAGGGTAAGAAATATCTAAGAGGGAGGTAAAGAAGGACCCTCAGTATCGTGGGTGAGGACAGTCCTTTATTTGTAACATCAGAGGTTGAACAGGCTGTGCCTGGCATGGGCAGTGGGCAGATGCTATTGCATCCCCCGGGGTGCCCACCCTCTGATGTGCTCTGTGGGGACATGGCCTCAATCTCCTCTCACTTCTTCCAAATTCAGTCACCTGGCAGCCTCATTCCTGGTAAACGTTCAAAAAACATGGCTATGGCACCTGAGGACATGGTTTAGAGGTGAACATGGTAGTGGTGCTGTGTTGATGGTTGGACTTGATGATCTTAACAGTCTTTTCCGACATTAACGATTCTGTGATTCTGTGATCTCTGTGTTGGACAATTCAGTGTCAGACAATGTTGCCTAAAACTGTAGAGAGCTGATAACGTCCCTGTGTATATTTAATATTAAATTCCTAAATAATTTATGCTTTCTGAACACAATTGCTTATTCTAATAATCTTTGCCTATATCACTATAACTTTCCAGAAGAAATTTTTTAATTGGAGAAGTTCCCAATTTCACCTTTTTAAGGAAATTCAAAAGAGGGAACTAGAAGAACATTCCTTAAAATACAAACAATTTTAAGTGAGTGATTAAAGGAACAGTATTAAGGCAAAATGAAATGAGAAAGCAAGAGTTTTTAATTCTAAATTTCAAAGACATTTTATGTTGATTTATGTGAGTTGAGGTCCTGGTCTGAGTCCAAAGCTGTTGCTAGTGGGAACTACTGTTTTGCTTGGAAATGTGTTCCAAATTTGGTCAGAATCCTTTTTTTTACCCTCTGGGCCACTGTTCAAAAGGATAGGTAGAGAAGAAGAAGAGGTTGATTGGCCTATATTTCAACAACATGTCACTTCTGGAAGGGGGAGTTTTGGGAAGCAAAGGGAGGCAGAAAAGGGAGATGACATTCTTTTTCTCACAGTCATTAATGAGAACAATACTGTAGTAGCTATGGCCAGAGGTAAAGTTACCTAACCTTAAATAGATTATAAATCTAGAGGGTAGACTATATTGGCTGAAGCTTTTTATGTCAGAAATACAAAAATGTGCAGCTGTTTTGATTTTCTATTTTTTTTTTCTTTTTAAAACGTTGTAAAATTGATGTTAGGGTTTGTAGATATCATCATGCACTAATTAAATATATGTAGAATTTAAAAGGATGGGCATGTACGTCCTTTTAGATACTGGTGCATAAGGTAAGACTTTTTTTATTTAAAAAGTACTAGCTCATAAAGAGAAAAAAAATGTGCTCTAATTTAGCTGGACAGATTTGCAAAGATCTTTGAAAGTGTGAAAGAAAGGGTAAGAAGGAAATGTCTCTTTTACAATCTGTTTATGGCTTTGGGACTGTGCTTTATCTTGACAAATAAGATAAAGATCATTTGACAGCAATCCACTTATTCTTATCTTGCTAGCAACTTAAAAACTGAATTATTCATCCTCAGTGTGAAGCTCCGTTTCCTATTCTGAATTCAGCTGCATAGTTAGCACCTAGTCTCCACAAAAATGTATCCAATGCAATAAAATAAATGTAGTGAAAATTATCACTGTAAGAGCAGCATTACCAAAAATTTTAAGCATTCCATGAATGAAAGAGCTTAATGAACTAGTAACATATCCAATAAACTTACAAGAATTACATAAACATTTTTCTGGTTTCTTTCTGTAATTTTTAGTTTTGTGGAGGGGTGAGTGAAATCATGAGCTTTGCTAAATCATGCAGGAATATTCCTCTATATGAGAAGTCTTTAAGTGAACTAACTTGGGCCACGTGAAATTGCAAGTATGTGTTAACCTTGGCCATGTCACAGAGGTATGTGAATAAGCATGATTGCTGACTGCCAATCCCAAACCTAAAAATTCCATATTACAGATGCAGTTACAAATTTTATTTTTCTAGAAAGATTTGATGAAGACTAATATAAACTCTACCAGTGACAATGTTACAATAATAAAGCAAATAAATAATACAAACCTTAATTTATGTAATGAAACCGGTACTTTGCAAAAAACATAATCTATCTTGAGTGCTGTTTAGAACTGATCCAAAATATGAGACCAGACAGCTTAAAATGAAGTACAAGAATTGCATGTAATTGCATTGTTAAGAAGAGATATGTCATACTTAATAATTCTGAACCACATAAAGTTTTCCTCAAGAATTCATTTTCCTCTGCGTATGTTTTCTATTGCTGATATATATATATAATATATCAGTTAAGCATTTGCATCTCTTGAATTAAAATCAATTGGTTAACACAGGTAAGGTCAAATGAGTCGAAATGGGAGGAAAATTGTCTTTACTGCTCAAAACTCACCTCCAGGACATATTTGAATTTTTCAGTTCCACATTTCCCCCCAGTTTTTAACTTAATGATACATCTTTGTTAATGCATGCTGCTGTGTGCAGAGCAAAGGAGCTCAGGAGAGGTGTGATCTGGGGAGTTGTGAGCAGCTGAGGAGGGATTGTCACGGGCACAGCATTTGAACAGGGAAGTGGTGGCTCTCTTTCCCACTGCAACAGAAAGGAAACTGATAACAATGGTGTGCTATAAAAAGCAAAGGAACATTCTTCTCTGTCAAACAGCCGCACCTCTCTGGCAGTTGCTGGCTGGCAACCACTCTGCCTCTGAACTCTGCTGTTACTGAATTTCACTTAAAACTGAAAACCACACAAAGGGAGCAGGCACAGAGAACACCAAAACAAATAAGATGTTCATTTCCTTGCTGCTTTTGTTTTAGGGTTTTTCTTAGTGTGTTTGGGAAATAATGATCTAAGTGTGGTGGTGAGGGCTATCTGCTCTCTGGGCCCATTTTACCTCAATAAAGAAAGACAAGAATTATGGCAAGTTCCTCCAGAAATTCAGAGCAGCCATTCAAAAGGAAAAGTCATACTGGGATGCAAAATCCCACCAGTTCCTGCTTCAGTCCATTTAAAAAAATATGTGTTTGAAGCCTGGGGGAAGAATACAATTTAAGAGAGATTTTTCCCTTATGCAATGAACCCAACAAGGCCTTATGTATGCTGCAACAAACTGCAGTACCTGCAGGGTGCTCATCTACCATGAAAGTCTTCTATTATCTCATTCTTTACATGAATGAAATGTGAATATAGTTCCTTCTTTCTCAAAAACCATTACACTGATTGGATTGTGTCTGGAAGCAACAGAATGGGTTTTTCCACACAATTATTTTCAACAGATTGAAAATGTATGGCTCTCCTTGTAGGTGCTGATGGAAGGTACTCTGGAGTTTCAAAGACTGTGTGAAAAACAATAGCTTCAGTAACCTTTAAAAATGTTCTAAGTAGAGGGGAAAAAAGGAAATTTTTAAAGTTGTTAAAAGTACATATTCTTTTACTATGGAGTTTTCTCTGGAACTCAGTGGCCTTTATTGCTCCAAGTTATTGCTATTGATTGTAATTAGATCATAAGCTTCACAAATATTCATTCATAATAAAACAAATGCCTTGTGATAAAATTAAGAAAATTGTGGTATTATTATTGATAATAAAAATGAAACCTAACGAGATGATAGAGTAGTTGCAGAGGGAGTACCAGAGATATTTTCTTGGAACTGCTAGCTATATTCACATCATATAAAACTATGTTCTGAGAAATCCACATTCTGAGTGAAGGATTATAGGTAAGTTTTTAGCTAAACAGTAGCTGTTATGTTATCACAGGAAAAAAGATGTTTAAAAAAAGGCTGTTTCACATTATCTGAGGACATGTGTGTGTCCATGTGTCTGTGTATGTACGCCTATATGCATAGCTATATGTGAATAAACACATTCACATATTTACTGAAAGCTTTTAAACTGGTGGAAAATTGAAAGGAGTGGAAGAAAACTTAGTTTGGCTACGAAGCTGCTCGTTCCCTTTTTCTGTCTCCTTATTAATCATCTCCATATTTTAATCATATCTCCTTCCCTATTTTTTTCTTTGGATTGTCTAAAACCTATTTTCTAATTCAGTCCAGCAGCTCGTCTTTTAATGTCATTTTAATAGACCTTGTCTTGTGTTCATGGAGAAGTAAAAGCAAAGATTTCATTGTAAATGAAAATTGCCTTACTTGCACCAAGTTTTCTAATTACTGTGTCTGGTACCACCATTGAATGTTTGGAGAAGGGGAAAAGAGATAGGAAATAGAGACTGTTATTAATCAGCCCTTACTGGTAATTAAGGCCCTCAGCTTCCCACTGATTTTATTTTTTTTTACTTTTACTTACCTTGATGTCAGATAAAGCAAATGACAGGAGAAAAATCACAGCTGCAGACAAGTCACTTATTTTACAAAGATGAGCATTCCACAACATTGCATGAAGCAGGATGCAGGACTATGGACCTGCAAACAGACCTCGTTTTCCCCAGAAGGGTTGTATGGTAATAAAAGGTGGACAAATCAAGAGACACATGGCTTCAGCAAAGAACAGCATCACTGAACTCATCAGCGAACTTGTATTTGCAAATACCTCCTGTGGGTTTGCTGAATTCTATATTTGCAAGGATGAGACAAGAACAGGGTCCTTCATTTTAGGATGAATGAGCAATTTGCGTACTTTATAAAAACAGAGACGGGTTCCCCTCCACCAAGGACATAATTTATATATGTGCCCATGGTCACTGTGAAAGCGACTGCTTGGCAAAACAAAAATTTGAATTTATGTAATATTTTCCTGTAGAGTCATGAGGTAACAAGAAGAAGCTGGGAAGAAATTCTTCTGTATCTAGAGGAGGAATGGCAGGCCACCTTGATGACAATCACTCACAAGACTGATGCAAGGGCAGGGGGAATATTCCATTTCATTACAATTTTCTCCACTTCCTTTTCTTATTTTCCCATTTAAATTATACAGAAGCTCGGCATGTAGTCAGGGCTCTGGTAAAAATTTGCACAAAATTAAATATATTAATACATTTTTGAAGCAAAACTTGGTGGGTGATAAGAGATGAAAGTTTATTAATGCTGGACAAGTATTGATCCCTGCTCTTTAATCTAACAGTAAATTTGATCACACATCTTTGTTTTACCAGAACTACCTGTAGAATGTGAAAGTCTCATAATATGTACTGCACATCTTCTTTTCCACTGCAAGTGTATCGGCAGTTACATTTTTCATCACCTTCTCATGGGATTATGGCACAGTAAAGACAAAGTATGACATGAAAAGTAATTTACCTCTAAAAGGAAAAAAAAAGCAAGGCTATAGCCAGGAAAAACATAATTTAGAATTCCACAAAAATGTAAATACAATTTATTTAGGTTTTCTTAATCCTTGTAAAAGAGAAAAATTAAGCCAAAAAAAGTTGTTTAACTGTGTTTAGAGGTCATGACAGAATTTATTTTGATTGGGTGATCTCATAAAATTATTCACCACTGCTGTGATTTTTTTCAAGACAGCTCAATAGAGTGTGACTCCCAGTTCCCATTAGAATTTAATGAGAACTGGGCCTGTAAGTCCCCCGGATTCCTTTGAAAACAACCCAGCCCATGATAAAATAATACAGTTCTGTGCATCCTTAATTTTTGACAGTTTGTTCGTGACTGGAATATTGATTGCAACAGCTACTGCCCAGCACACGGCTCCCATCACTCTTGTCTGCTTTTCCATTATGTCATAAATAGATCACCCAATTCAATAGATTATACAAATAGACCAGGCTGGACCTCTTGCATGGGTTTGCTTGAAAACAAAAAAAAAAAAAGAAAAGCCTAATAATAACCAAGCATTAAAGTTCCTTGAACAAGTGAATTGTATGAATTTTAAATGCTCTGAAATTACTAACTTCAAAGAGCAAAGGACCAAAGCAAGACCAGGTCCAACAGTAGTGGTTAGAATCAAGTCAAAAATAAGCCTGATTGGACACTTTTAAAATGTTTGTTCTATGCAAGAAACCTGGCAACTCTGTGGTACCCAAAACGGGAGTTCAATTAAAGCTTTGGAAAGGCACAAAAATATGCAAGCAGAAACATTTAGTGTCCTGCTAAGCTGAAAATGCATTCAAACTAAAATGAGAGCTGAGATGATTGAATAAGCGATAAGACTAAAGGAAGAGAGTTATCAAAACAGAAAATATTTGGGAATGGCCAAAACCTGGCAAGTCTTGCCTGCCTGCAGTCTCAGTGGGCTGGATTGATTTGTATTGCTGACATCTCAGGGAAGATTTTATAACTGGTTTATTGAATTTTGTTATTTTCTGCCTTGCCTTGCCTTGCTTTTTCTCTTCCTCTTTTTCTACCTCTTTTTCTTTCTCTGGTGATTTAAATAATAACACTACCTAGAAGCTGGTCAGGAATGAGGACTCCATTTTGTTCTCCATGGGTAGGACCTGCTGTACAACTGCAAAATACAGAAATGTAGTTTGTTTTACTCAAACACTTCTGATTAGGTTGAGATAGGATAAAACTGGGATACAGCAGGAATGAGTGTCCAAGAAGTCAACAGTATGTCTAAAAGCACTTTAAAGCAGACTTAAATATGTTTTCATGGGCCCAAATCATCCTGCTAAACATATTTGGTGAGACAAAATTGATCACCCAAGCAGTCAGGACCTTAAGTACAGCTCCTGTTTATCTGCTGCCAGAGGGTGCTTGTTTGTTTTCTTTGAAGTTGTTGCAACAGGAAAATATTAAGCATCAACTTAGACTAATGAAATGATGCATGGGTGATGATGATGATGATGAAGCTTTCTCCAAAACAGCTGGGTTGCCACCAAACAAATTACAAATATACTAGTTGGAAAATGTAATGATTTCATAATGTCTTAGGGTGGCAGATGTTAAATTGACCTTCTGAAACCAAATGAAAGATGAAAGGCAGATGGAGGTTTATGATGAATGAACCTGACGTGGTGTCAAGAACCTTGTATCTGATGGATGCCTTTGGATGGATGTAGATGGATGACAAGGGTGAAATTATGGAACTTCAGAATATTGTTTTCCAGTAAACTTGTATTTCAATTCTATTGACTTGAATAGAGATAGTGGCTGCAAAGTGGAAGATTAGTTTCTACCTGTGAATTAGCTCTAATTATTTATAATATTGTGTTGGACTGAGGGCAGTGGTTCAGGAACAGGCTCAAGAAGAACAGCTAAATTTTTGTTTGTATCATGGAATGTGTGACATAAAGTATGAAACATTCTGCAGCATTTTGGACATGTTCTGAAATCATTCCAGAAAAATCTTTTTTTCTGAGTAAAGGTCATTTCTTCCTTTGCAGAAGACATACTCCTGTGATCATTTACAGTCAGTGCCAAGTTCCAAGGTTGAAACTTTAGTTAGATCTGTAGGAAAGTGCACACCAGAGCTGACAGTGTCTCTGCTTCTGGGGATCCACCTACCTAGTGGTGATATGTTTTTTTCACGTTTCTTTTTTTACTTATCTCCTGTGTGACCATGGTTCTGATCTTGTAAGGTGCTGTGTGAAGGCAGGCTCTGACACCAGAGACAGCTGCTGATGGACTTAGAAAGACTTCTTGCAGATGGAAAGGTCAAGCTGCACAAAATAGCTTGCAGATCCAGAGGTCTGATGGCAAATATTCTTACCTTAGAGCAAACCCGAAAAACCTAGTGAGTGTCAGAGGTATTTAAAATGAGACCCGGCAAAAACTGGAAAAGGTTTTGTGTGGGACAGTGTAACACCAGCTAGATTGAGGCTTGAGCAGACATTAGTCAGAGTAGCACTAACTTCTTAAAATACTGCTCTGTGACATTAGGAAGAGCAGCTTTAAAGTTGAAATGATCACCCTCTGTTTGCTTTACCTCTAAATGCTGCCCCACCTCTTTAAGAAGAAAATTCTGTACTGAGCAGATGGGAATCTAACAGCTAAAATACCCATTTTCTTTTTCAACAAAAACGTTTATTTCTGTTTAGTCCCCATAAATATTGTAGCTCTCTTTTAATTCTCTCAAGAAATTGTATTATATCTGTTTCTTCAATTATTTGCTTACCAAAGCCCCAGAGCATGTTTGTGTGCAGTGTAATTTGAACAATGGTTAATGCTGCATTGCTGACTTCTCTACAAAACCTGTACCTGAATATCTGTATAGGGACTGCATTTAAAGAAATAAATTAAAGTAGAATTTAAAAGCTCAGTCTCAGGATGAAACAGACTTTCAGAATCTTCAGCTGCCCACACCTTAACAGTCCCAACTGAAGCATGATCTCTTTGGCTTGCAGTTGTCTGATACGACAGAAGAAAAAGGTAGATTATCATGGAGATATTATAAGTATAATCTCAAACTTCTAAAAATAGTTATGCCAGAACTGCACACAGTAGGGCTGAAAGAAAGTTCTTTTTGCCTAGCTTCAGATTCACCTCAGCTTCCTGGATTTTGCACGTTTACTATAGACACCCAGAACTGAGTCTGTTCGAAATGAAAAGATGTAGAAGAAGGGAAATGTCTGAAGATGAGGAACAACCTTGAAACTATGGACAATGTAGGGAGCAAAACTGGCACAGGCACACTGTGAATAAAAAGAACAGAGAAGGTATAGGGGATATAGGTGAATGAACATAAAGATTATGAGGGCAAAAAAGTGTCATTTTCCCCAGCTATTTCACAATTTGTGGTTGGAAGTATGGTTAGTCACAAATTATGCACTAATAGTTTATTAACTATCTACTTCTAGATTTTCATGTCATTATTAATTTCTAAAAGTATCCGATACGATGGTCATTAATGAGTTTTATATTTTTCTAATAGCTTTGCCAACCCTGTACTATGACTGCTCCTTTATTGACCTCCTTTTTGTCATATGCATGTGTTTTGATCAACTTTGAATTATTAGCATTTAAATATGCCAGCAGAATATTGAAGTCTCATAATACAATGTTGTTTGTAATAAAATCATTAATGTGATAAGATGCAGATCAAAAGGAGTGTACACCAAAGAGAATACAAATGACACAATACTGAATTAATATGAAAAGATGAAACACATTTCACAATAAGCTTCCACTAATGTATTAGTGAGCCTATTAATGACAAAATTTCTAAAACATATAATGGAAAGTCAAATAAGGAGCGTTTCCCATAATATAAATATAGTCCTAAATGAGACAATGTAAAGATTGATTTGGTATTTTTTCTTCCAGCATGTGTCAAATTTTCTAATTTGTCTAAAGCACTAGTTTATATATATATATATACACATATGTATCAGATACATGCTTATGGTAGTAAATGGTGTTACAAATGTTACTTTAAAGCAATCATGCAGACTACTCTCCTCTGGGCTGGTGAGTCATTCAGGGAGTCATACAAACTTAGCCCCACAGACTGGAATCCAAGCCAGATTCACAGTGTGTGGGTTGCTAGCGTGTTCTTTCAAAGGGACCTTATCGGGCATCCTCTTGATAAGGTGCCTTTGCTGCGTCAGGGTAATCCTGACGTAGGTGATGTAGAAACATGTGCAGACAAGGAGAACAGAATCTTCCCAATCCCAGCTTGAGTTCCAAACTAGTGAGCTATTGGCTATTCTCTAGAGAACAGGCATGTCTTTCACTGAAGTTTTTTTAAAAAGTTGAGTCTCAAAACTGGCACTGCCTGCCCGCTGCAGTTACGCTGTGCTATCAGGCGTATCATGACACCAATATCAGCTTCCTGCATCTTTGCCCCAAAGCAAAGAGGAAAATCATGATGCATACTAATCTTTGTAATTAATGTCATGTTTCTTCATATTCTCTCTCTAGCTATCTTCAAAATAATTCTGTTTTGGTCTGGATCTTTATCATCTTTGAAGTCTTTGTAACAACATTGTCAATATGACAGATGTTCTTGTGTGTAGCTGTAACTCAAAACAAGAGCAATATATTGCCGATATGATATATTTAGATATAGATAGATATAACAGAAAACTCACATATGGTCAACCATAAGGATAATACTAATTCCTACATCTTCTATATTCTGAAATGCAAAGTTCCAGCCCTTAATAAGTGGAAAAATTCTCACATTTCTTCACAACAAAAATATATTGTCCCTTCTAAATCCATTTCTAGATTTTTAGTGGTATAGACTGGTAAAGAACATAACTAAATTGAGCCATAAAAATTGTTTCGCTTGTGGTGCGATTTCAGAGAGAGGAGTGGATAAAATGGATTTATTCTCATGATGTGAAACTGCTCCATGTATCAGAAATTGCATAGTTGACAACTGCACTTGACTTACAGTAAACATTTTCAACATTGCCAAATGGCACATCATGTAATTTCTGATCTGGTTTAATAAAATTGAAATGTTTGGTAACAATTTATTGTTATTGCTTGAGACTTTTATAATCTATATATTAACTTAGAGTGGCTGAGATATGTGAATTTTAATTCTTCATCTAGAAAGTTATATAGGTCAACTATAGAGACAACATCAACAGAAATAAAGTTACCGAGAAGGGAAGAAAGAGGTCTTTAGGGGGCGGTTTCACCACGGATCTGTAGACTCACCTGAGATTATCCATTGCCGTCCTGAGTTTGAGTATCCAAGGTTCAAGACAGAGAAGGACTGGAAAATTACTTGATAATGTCTAAATGCAAGCAATAGCTGTGAGAGGAAGCAAAGACTCATACCTGGAGCTGTGGCACAACCAGTGTTGTGTCTTCCAGTGTATCACCGGATACTTGAAATAAAAATGAATTCTGGAGATGTCTTAATAAAAAGGAAGGCGTGATATCTTTTTCTTTGTAATACAAATATTTCACTCAGATCTTTGGAGATAAGGACTCACAAATACAGTCTAGAATGTTTTGAGAGTATCTGATCTTTGCTTTTGAAAAATAGTGCTCTCAGTTGCAAATCAGAAACTGAAAAGTAGGATTACCTGAGCTGTGTTTGTAAAATAGGCCAACAGCATGAACAAAAACCCACTGAAATACTCACTTTTTAATAAGAAAAAGTTCTTTTACGATTAGGTTGTTTACAGAAATTGTACAGAAGTGGAGTTAGAGTGCTGGTGCTGTAAAGAGAAGATTGCTCATAAAAAGCAGGAGAACACTTTTGATTTCTCAAGTGTGACAGAAGGGTATGGTTCTGGGCAACCAATATGTTTACAAAGATTTGAAACTGTAAAATATGTTGTTCCTGAAGAGGAAGAGAGTAACTAATGAAACCCAGTTTCTTTTTAATTTGTGTCCTCATTCTTTAAATACAGACTGCAAACTTCACAATTACTATTCTTTCACCTGTGGTGCTCCCCTGAGCAAACAACAGCATTTCTGGTGGGTAACCTGGTGCTCCCAGGCCAGCTCACTCCCTGCTGCTATGTGGGTCTGTCTGCTTGTCTTCAAGTAGGGGCAGTAATTCTGGAGTTTCATCCACCTTGTTTCTGATTTCTCCTCACAATTCTCTTAATAACTCATCTTAGAGATTCCAACCTCTCTTTTAAATTTGATAAATTTAGAAAGTTATTAGAAGAAGTACAGCAGACAGACAGCCATGATCAAGCAAACATTATTCCTTTGAAAACCTGGCTTAAAAATAAAAATATAACCTGAGAGAGGGAAAGCAGAGAATGAATGATTTCTGTATAAGCTCCTGAGCAAAAAATTATTAAGAAACGTTGTTACCTAAGAATGTTGTACTTGTCCTGTAGAAATGAGCCAGAGGCTGAAGAGCATGTAATTGAACATGGAAAAACAACCAGGGTAAACCAGTCCACAGCAAACCAGCATCGATCAAGGTTTTTTGAGGAAAGTTAATCTGAGAAAGACATGACCAGGTGCAACGCAAGTAAGTTTGTTAAAAAAACCCAAACAAAACCCCAGCAATCTGAAGGAATTTTTTCTGAGCTCTTCATTGTTTACTGAAGTGACACTATTTTAAATCCCATGTGTTTGGGTCAGCCTCTCAACTGTAACAAATAGAATTGGTGGCCCAAATTCTGATAGTTTTTGCACTATTATCATGGGTAAGTAAGCTCGCTGAAGTCCAGGCATTATTTAGGTTTGCAGTGTAAACAAGAATCCAACCTGGGGACTTCTTACACCATTATCTTTTCTTGACCCTTGCTGTAAAGTTGTAGGCTGGCAATTTACTGTGCTTTCTTAAACAATAAATATGACAGTAATCAGATAAATACAAAATATTCGAAATGTATCAAGAATGTAACTGATTAGACAGTGAAAAATTAACCTGAAATCAGAGCCTTTGGGGTTCTTTCTGAATCTCTTAGCCAACTTGAAATAATTTTCTGTTGTCACATGCTTTTTAAAAGGGGAATCCTCAGTCAATGTAGAAAACCTTTAAAGTACCAACTATTGAAAAGCTTCTGTAGGGTTGATTATTCCTGCTGTGTAGCTTTTATGGGTTTTTTTGACAGTATACAAGCGTGCAAACACCTCATGCAGGATGTAGGAAGATGTTCTTCCTTACTCGTTTCACTAGGGTTAATTCTAGGTATGATAGATATGTCTAGTTTATTTATTTATTTATTTACTCATTTATTGAATGGAAACATGATGTCCAAAATTGTTACCATTTGAGAAGTTGTTGTTATTTCAGTGGAGGAAATTAGGCAGCCTTTCCAGTTTCCATGCCTCTGTGTTATATGTTTTAGAATAAATTCTTGAGATGGTTCCTTTCATTGAATATCTCTTCCAATGTCTTGTGCTTATTCATGGCCTCCAGTTGCTATTAAGCTACTTTAAAGTCACATTTTGCTGGAAGTGCAGAGTCTGGAGATTTTTTTAAACCCAAATGAACACCAACTATGCTCTGACTAGAATGATAAATCTGAAATTTACTCTGGTTATAAGACAAACTCTCAAATTGGAATGGGTTGCTTGCCCCGTTGCTACTAATCCATTCCTGCCCATATACAATGCACTAGCTAAGTGGTATTTCTAGACTGCTCATTGTGTCTTGTTCTTTGTTGATTTTTCTCATTCTGTGTATTTGAACTACTTTAGCTGGAAGTACTTAGCTGAGAGATTCACAGAAAGAACACATAGCATGGGGTGGGTGACCTATGAAGTCAGACATGAAAGATTCCTGTTTGGCTATTTTTCAATGCTGTTTCAGTCGAATCTGAGGCATTACCAGCTGTGACACTGCACAGCAGTCATTTTGTTTCCTTACGCTAGCTAGACAGATTTATCAATTTCTTTTTCCTTGTTATGATTTTTTTTTTCAGCTGTTGCTCTAAAAGGGAAGAGGTAAGAAAATGTAATATTGGAATCTGGAATAAAAATGGATTCTCAAATGCCTTTTACAATTGGTGCTCTGGGAGGAGGGTCACACTGCAGAAGTATCTGAGGTTGGGGTAGAATATCTATTTAATGAGTTCTTTGGCAAGTGAAAAGCATTTGTTGCTAGCAAAACCAAACCTTTTTTATTTTTTCTTTTTCCAAGCAGAAGCTGTGCGACAGAGTGGAACTGAGGATCAAAGTTTAAATACAGTTTGCTCTGCCACCTGGTTTTGATCTAGAGCTCAAGCATATGACTGGCAACATTCACTGTCACAGCAGGGAGACCTGGTAAGGGGGGACAGAGCAACATTTCTCCCTATTTCTCAAATTTTGAAAGGTATGAGATTGACAGCCTTGGAAAAATAAGTCTCCTGTTTTATTCACAAAGAAAAAAGATGGAAGAGCAATCATAATAAAATCTTCTCCCCCAGTGCTTTGCCCATTTGTTTCAGGCCTGCTTTAGCTGAACTATCTGGAGGGGGTGAGGAGATCACTTTATCTTTTGACCGGTTCAGTCTTTGTCCTACTCCTATGACTCTGCACTGGGGTGCCAACTGTGGTTGTCATCTTTTCTTGGGTAGTTGCCACCTGTCCATTAGAAACTGGCCAGAGACCAGGAATTCATTTCACACTGACCACAGAATAGATGTCATAGGCTCAAATTAACATTGTAGACACTGAGTCCAGATTTGAAACAACAATTTAGAGATGAAAGGCAAAGTATCTCTTCTTCCTCGATCACTTATTTATGGAGATACTGGGTATTTGAGCTACATTCACTTCCACTTGATTAATCTCTGTCTGTTGTAAATTTTCTCTACATAATTATTATTTCTGTTTTTAAAGAATCATTAAAAGTCTGAGGCAGATTAACACCCATCTTGCTACAGGCTGTAAAAACCTTGGTTTGTCTTTCTCATCTGACAGAAGAAATTTCCTTCCAATTCCTGTGGCTGGCTTAAGGGTCCATAGAGTTCTGAAAGAGCAGCTTGACCTAAGGAATTATAAAGCCCTGAAAACCTATTCTTAATGATCAATTGGAAAACATCGTTATTTTGAGATGTCATGACAATGGGAGAAAGATCACATTAAAAGCAAAAAAGATCAGTATTAGAGATAAGAAGAGACATAAAGATGGGCCAGAACATGAAAAAAAAAAGACTGGGTAGCTGACCAATAAATTTGGAGCCTGGGTACTGGGTTTTTTTCACAAGTTGTCCAATTGAGTATAAAGGGATTTTCAGGGGGTGGATTATTTGTCACTGTGTATCAGAATCTAGTTGATGATTTAGGGACTTGTCAAAATGGCACAGCTGTATCCATAAGGTCTATGGTCATACTAGTGATTTGTCTGTAAGGCTGTGGCATTAAAGCAGCTATGATATATAAGGGCATTGCTAATGTACTGTACTGTGGACATCCAGAACAAGATACAGATGTACTAAATCTACCACTGTTCTGTCACAGGGAATAGCTGCCATAATAGTATACAACCTCATAAGCATGGAGATAAAATTAAAAACTTCCAAAACTCAAACTGCTAAAATAAGCATTGCTGTCATGTTTGCACAAGAACTTTTATTCAGTGAAAGGAAATGACCATGAACCAGGAGAAAAAAAATAGCACTGTTTGCAAAAATGTATTTTCACGGTGTGGAAGACAGAGATGGGAACACTTCTCTTTTTTTAACCTTTATAAAACCCCAGGGATTTACAATGATTTATTCTCATGCACCTACATCTGCAGGAGAACATGGTGCTTTGAAATAGTTTGCTTTGAGATAGTTTGCTGACCAGTGCAATCCTTAGGTGCTGTTTACTGCAGTGTCTAAAATGCACTGCAATAGCATATTTCTTTGGTTTTGATGAACTCTGCAAAGTGATGTGTGGCTCTGTGAATTACAAAAATTATTTACCACATAAATTTAAATATCTGTGTTATAATGATAATCTTAAATATTGTAAAATAGATGGTGTTAGTCCACTGGAAGAGTGAGTAAATACCTCTTGTTTTTTCTTGTCTGAAAAACAGATGTGCAAAGCTGTCTGTCATTCTAGTTGTTACCTTTGAGATTGTAAAACTGCAGTGAAGTTTCCAGTTACATTTTGATCTTCCAGGTTTTGGGATTTTCTTTTTTGGTTTTTTTTGTGGTTTTTTTTTTGGTTTTTTTTTTTTTTTTTTTTGTTTTTTTTTTTTTTTTTAATTTTTATAGCCTGCTTCATTGCAACAAAATTGTTCTAATCAAGAAAGAACATCTTGTTCTCTTACTTTAGCAGTGCCCACCCACCCTGGCCACCAGTCAAGGTCTCAGCACTGATATTGATTTCATGTTTGACATCTCTAATGAAATAAAGGACCTCATTTCACTCTTCCCGAGGGAAAGAGGTATCCACAGTAATCACTTTTATCTTAGGACTGAAGAAAAATATTTCATTTTTCTTTCATTCATACGATGCATTACTCATGTTTTTTGTCGGAAATCTGATCCCTGTAATTTAAAAAAGAAAATTTATACTGCAGTGAGAGCGATGGTTAGTTCAGAAATAAACAATGTTTAAGACACAGTGATTTCAACGAAATGTTGTATCAGCTTTTCAAACTACATGCTTCCTTAGTGCACTCATCACACATGATCAAATGAAATGTTTTGTCAGTTTTTAGACACTTTCCTATTAGAGTTACATCTTTTACTTCATCAAACTAAGGCTCTGCTGAAGGACAGATTGTACAAATAAACATTAGTTGGAATGTTTTTAAAGAGGAATTGTTTACTGATTGAAATACAAAAACTGTTGCTCATGCTTGGAGATCAAATTACATGCTTAAGAGAAAGCAAGCTACATAATTTGTTGACTCATGACTCATAAGAAATGTCAGGCTGTATCTTTTGATGTGAAGAGTTGAAGAATCTCTTGTCTTTATTAGATGAAGCAGTAGACAAGAGGTTTTTCTTAAAAACAGTGTCAACATCCATAGCAATCTCATAGCCATCAAACTGTAATCCCTCTGTGACGGGGAGTTGTGAAGAGGATGATCTGTAGCATTCAAGTGAAGGAGCCTTTTGTTTTAAGACAAAGTATTATACTGATGTTAAACTCCATCTGAATTCCCAGAGGTGATTTTATACCACATATTGTTCCTCATTTTGATTACTTAGAGCAGCCATGCAATGTGAAGCCAGGCTTCCAAAAAAAGACAGTGCAGAAGGAAGGACATTCAGATGTATCTGAAGGGTAAGCTTGGAGGTAAAGGCACAAAAGAGATATCAGATCAAAGACTACCTGGGCCCAGACTCCCATCTTCTGGCAGCTTTTATGGGGACACTTCTCTGCCATACTGTGATTTGTGACTCAGGAACTTGAAGTCAGATGTGGTATCTTTGCCATTTACAGCATTTAGTGACCGATGTCACAGCACCATCCAATTTCCTGCAGCACTTGGGAGCTATCTGGCCACAGAGAGGTTATGTAGGGTTCTCCCAGAGGGGTCCTCCACATGTCAGTGTTGTCTCCTGTTTATGTCTTTTGAAGACACCCAAACTACAGGCATAGAGGAAGGACTGAAATTTCAGCTGAGGAAGATAGGAAATATACTGAAGATTTGCTCAGAGTATTTTTCCTATCCATGCCTATGGAGAAGTTGCTTATTTCCATTACTGTATAATGGAAGTATTTTTCCATTATATTTTTATATGTGTGGCTAATAGTGTTGGCTGCATCACCAGAGGTTTTGTGAAAGAATAAACATAGCTGAGTATGAAGCATGTATAAGATACACAAAAATATCCAAAGGAAAACTTGACCAATTAAAAATCATTTTCTTGAAATGGCTCTGCCTGGTCAGATATAACTGTAGTGGTATACTTGATGAAGTAGCCTTTTCAGTGCTCTTACCTCAGTCTTACACTGTAATGGGATTCTCTCATAATCTCAGGTAATGGAATCCTAGGACTCCAATAAGAACTGAAATGGAAAAAAAAAAACCCCAAACAACGATTTTTTCAAGACCATAGAAAAAAACTTGGTCTTATAGTTTCCAAGACTCATAAAATAAAAACTGTGAATTCCAGATGTGTAAATCCCTTAAGATAGTCTGTTTTTAAAATAGCAGACTATTTTTCATGAAGTGTAAAGAAGGATGTAGGAATTCAATTAAATACTCTTGGTCTTTGTGATTCATGATTCAGCAGCATGGTCTAACCTTATAGCTGATGTTGTTTTGAGCAGAATGTTTGACTAGAGACCTGATATGCTGCAGTCCTGTGATTCTGCATTTCTGTGGAAGCAGAACATTGTCTAAAGCTCTTGGGACATAACACTGTCTGAAAAAAAGCCCTTCATACAACCTTTTTTTAAAATAAAGCTTAGAAGATATAGTCAGACATTTGAAATACTCAGGAGAGATTGTTTACTCCTATTTTGTAAATGTCTGTTTGGGAACAAATTGCTGTCAAATTTTTAGGTCTGTTGTCTAGTTGGTTCACCACAGCCACAGATAAATACAGGGGGAGTGGGATTAATGTGATCAAGCACAGATATATATTGTACAGTTGTCTACTATCAGGCTAGATTACCTTAATAGTAACATAGAAAAATGGGTGCTTTTGGGTATTAATGGCATAACCTAGTTTAGGTATCTCATTTAAGGTAAGGAGAATTGCTTGCTAGGTCTGTTTCTTCCTCCCGACTAAAAAGAACTAAGATAACTAGCTCAAAAGTAGAAACCCATCCTTGCTGACCCAGATTAGCCCCAAAATAAATTGTATAAAAGAGACAATAAAAAAGAAGCTGATGATTTCATTTTCATGCCAAGAATTGAGAGAATGAGTTTGTTGCTGCATTACAAAAGGACTGTAAAAGCCTTTTGCAAAAGATGGGAGATGAATCCGTATGTTCAGAGTCCCATGCCAGTCATATTTCTTGCACAACTGCATCCTTTTCCTTTATTCTGCTGTAGTAGATAAAGCATGTAAGCTTCACCCCTGCAATGAGATCCATACAGATCTTCCCACTTACCAACCAGCTGCATCCATGTCAGTGGAGACACAATTGCTGCAGAGCAATATCTGCTTGCAAGGCCACAGAGTAGGTAAGAGAAGGGGAGATGGGCATTATCCCTTCAAAGAGCAGCACAGCAAAACACAGAAAGAAGGATTTGAACTTTCTGTGTAGCAAACCTAAGTTTTCATATTTTTTGTGCAAATAACCGTAAGCATCTGCTAAAAGAAGATCCTCCATGTTTTATTAGTTCTGTTCTTGATAAATGGGTGAGGGATAATACAGCTCGATTTGTCCTGGAAAGCCTTCTCTTCCTTTTGTGTTTCTCTGACTCCCCAGAACATGTTTTCTTTCTTTATGTAGCCTTTACCACCTCCCTGCACCCCACTCCTACCCACCTTGTCCCTGCAGCCCCCACCTGTCCAGACTCTGATTCCCCTTTGCTTCAGACTTCATGAGAATATTGAAGGTTTATTTTCAAGCACCAGCCTTCTCAAATAGGCAGAGTGATATCTAAAGCATGGGTTATGTTTGAAAACAGTGAATCATCATAGACTGAATCAAGAAGGGGAAGGCTATGAGATTGAAAAGCAAAAAAGGAAAATCGGATATGATTCTAACTAATTCAACCCACACCAAGAGCAGAAGGTAAAGGGGATTATAACTTCTACATAAATAACTGAAAAAAGGAACTGAAAAGCAATCCATATGTCTGTACTCCCCTTCCTACTGTCACTGTCCTTTTCATATTTTCTGTTAATCAATTTTGCAGTTTCCCTGTCAGAATTTCCTGATCGACTTGCGGATACTGGAATGAATTAAAATTCATATTTTACAGGTATTGTTACTTTAGTCCTGAACATTGCAGCATTCCCTATGGTATCTGGGTCAGCTGGACTAGATGCAATTGCAGCGTTTGTAGCTAGTCACACAGCCATGAAAGCATTTCTTCTTTTGCTACATTTCTGAGCAAGCCCATGAAGTTTAGGGAGATGCTACATATGTATGAAACAGCATCTGATAAATTCAGCAGAACAGAGATCTGTAAGTTTCTATGTCTGTAAAATGTTTACTTTTGAGAGTTTTGTGACACTCGGGGGAAATGACTAGATAACCATGCAACCTATAGAGAGGTAACTGCATGTGCTAAAGGGCAAACACTACTAATAGTCTGTGAGATGAATTCCCTCACGAGATTTAAAGAAATGCTGGTGTGAGTCTAGAGATAACCATTCTGTGTAGATAAATTTTTGAGTAATTTATTTCTTTTAGAACATCCTTACTAAACCATCTAACATTTGAATTACAGCAATACCATAAAATCTGTACAGTTTCTTTTATAGACTGATTATGAAGAAAAGCCTTTAGGGTAAGTTATATGACCTGGAAGAGTCCTGGTCACTAACATATCACAAATAGACACATAAAACGATGATAGTTATAAAATCAAAATAAGATATAACTACAAGTGTTTATTAGTATATCAACCAGCCTATTGCCTGCAATAAGGATGTGAAGAGGTAAGTTCCAGATTGCACTGTTGCAAAGATCAAATAGCCAGAAACGCTTCCTCATTCCCCAAACCATACATTTTTAAATGGTTTTTAAACCAATCTGTCTTAATTCCTAGTTTTAATGTCTTTTTCTGTTTCTCTTTTAAAACATCCATTAGCATTGATTAAATGTTTCCTCTGTCACTAGAGACACCATTATGAGAGTGACCCATTTAAACAGAGTAGGGCTGAGTCCTGTATTGCCTGCTGAAATAGTGGGAGACATCCCATCAAGTTACTCTGTTCTCAAGTTACTTTTTACTGATTTATTTTTTCAGACTTTGAGACAATTGTTTCTGAAACTAGTTTGTTCTTCTACAGAAGTTGTCTAGCCATCTGAGCATTCAACTCCTGTCAACCTCTGACTGCTTGGCTGCTTACAACCTGATCTACTGCTAAATTTTGCCATTTCACATGCTGTCATTCCTAGATATGAGATTTGTTCTTCAAAGTCATTGCCAGACTAAAAGAGGTCTCCAAACCCCATAATGCTAGTGATGGCTATAAGTCATGAGAGGTCTGTGGTTAAACAAAACATCCTTCCTGTTTCAGTGATTCCTTGATAGCTGCAAGATGCCCTAACGCTTGCTGACAGATAATGCAGCATGGAAACCATAATCATGTGGGAGCAGCAGTATCTGGAAGAACACAGAGCGGTGGGATGAGACCTGTAAAGGGGAAATGTTCCTTGAAGAAAAGGTGAATTTCCTCAGCGGTCCAGCTACTCCTGGGCAGAGAGGAATATTTCTTGTATGTTTTACAGACCATTCTAGTAGATATAGCTGCTGAGTTTATATAAAGTTAAAAATCATGTGCCAATATCAGTAGCATTTTTCCCTCCACTAATAATAGAAATTATTTTTAGACTTTTTGTTTAGAACATAATTGTTATGACTTAAGAGCTTCTCTTGTCCCATCTCACTGACTTCACCTTTATCTTTGGCGCTAGTAGAAGATAGGAATTTGGTTTTGCATGTGTGAATGTAGCTCTGTTTTTATTGCCCTTTGGCTGGGCAAAAAATACATGAGGTAAGTGCATTTTAATCTTTAGGAGTAAAAGCAGCTTGGAGTACTGAAGAAAAAGTACAAGACTTGGAAAATAAAAGGATACAGAGAGGGACAATAGCAGCACACTGCAAAGGAAAACAATTAAATATCTGAGACTGCCTCATATTTGTTGCTGTTGTGGAGGATTGTGTGCCATCTGTGCTAGGATGTGCATGAGAACCTTGTGACAATAGCCATCTTGCATGGCCTGAGGCAGGGAAGGTCTGAAATGCACCTAGACCATGGAACAGCATTGGACATGGATCAAAGATACTGCAGATCCCAGATGCTCTCCAAGATTCAGATAAATTGGACCTACATAAGGCAATAACTCACCTTAGATATGAGATTAAAACATGGGGATTCTTCAAATAAAGTTGTTATTTTCATGACTTTATCTTCCCTTTTTCCCTTTCCCAGTTCTTGACAGTAGGGACCAAATAAAAGCTCCTTTGAATCTTGCCAATTTACAAGTACAGGTTGTGTGGCAATCAAAATCAAAAAGGAAAAGAAAAAAGAAAAAGATAGTATTATTAGCAATCCCCAGTTGTTCCCAAAAGCATGATTTTGGCTGTGCAAACAATTGGAATTTCTAGCAATATAAACTAATATATTACTGAAAATCATGCCTAAACATTCAAACAAAATACATAGACAATATAAAATTATCCATGCAAGCTATGCAATAATCAGTTATTTGGACTGCAGGGTTTTTATGGATGAAATTGTAAAGTAAATGTAAAATGTAAATAGCCAATCCAAAATGCCCTAATTTTCAGCCATAGAAACCAAACTAAATTATTTGCATACTGTTTCTGAATTTGGAGGTGGACAGAGAGGTAGTTTGTTTCTGGGTCAGAGGGTGAAGCTTTGTATTAGCTCACAAAATGAGACCAGCCTGGCCATCCATCCTGGTTTGCAGTTTCAGATTTTCTTGGCACAAGAGTCCTTTTGTTTCCCAGCATAACCTTGAAAACCTTGAAAATATGTTCAAGCAGTTTAAACCAAGCCTGTTTATTCCTGAGGACTCTTCTATGTGGCAGTGCACAGACTGACTTCTGCTTCGAGAGGCGGGGATAAAAACCTGCCCTGGTGTTAATGCCCCACATTAATGGAGATTAGAGGTAGGAGGTGTTGAGCAAAAACTCCTCAATCCTGATAATACATCCTCTGAAATACAAGTGGAGTACAGCTGGCTGTCTGGGAATGTGGGCAGAGACTGCCCTGGACCATCTGCATCCATGTGAAAGTGTTTTCTGTAGACTGCCATTTTTCTGTAGATTGATAGGACATCTTTCCATGACCTTCTCCAGCAGCTCAAAGAGTAGGATTTCTAGGTCTTTAGCAATGTCAGTTGGCAGCTTTCTTTGAGCCTTTAGCTTCTACACGAAAGACACATCAGCTAAGATCTGTCTGTACCAGAATAGGCTTTGCAAAATTCTGTCTTATTTGCATTCTATTTACTTTACACTTAATTCTTGGGATACCCCACAAACTCCCATCACTGTCTGAATTTGAGAAAATTACTCCTGCAGTCATCCTGCTGACTCTAAATTATTATTAGAAAAACTACCATGATACTTCTTTCAGTTCATTGTTTCTGGAAAGATTTTGACAGAAAATTAAAGAACTTTTCTCACCAATCTTCCTGTATTTGATAAATCTCCAAAAATATCTTTCTTAGCCTATTTTCACCACTGGCCTCATTTGGGATATCTGTAAGAGGCATCTTCTACACAATGAATGAAAGACCAATTTTATGTCAGAAGAAGAATAAAAGAAGAAAGAGGGAGGTGTCTGTCAAATGCCCCAAAGTGTTATGAGCCTGTGACCCTTGATACACAGGAGGGAATGAATGAAAGAGACCAAAAGAAATATAAGAAATTTCTTCAAGACAGCATGTTGCTCCTGTGCCAAAAAAAGCAGATGGCAAAAAGGATCATGTAGAAAAAAAAAAAAAAAAGATGCAAAGAATTGTATCCCAGAAGCCTGTACGCAATCCTGATAACAGTGCACAGCTCTTTTGCTATCTCCAACTTAGTTTCAGGTGCAGCACAACAAGAAAACTCTTCCATTCAACCTCAGAAAAAAAAGAAAAAAAAGGAAGCCACAGTTATAATACTCACAGATGTGTCAGTCAGCAGGAGGTATTTTAACATAACAATTTAAATGGTTTTCTTTTGAGGCATTATTGTTGCTTGTTTTGCAGTGTCCTATATATTAACTTTTCAAAAGGTAATACTCTGCTTTATTTCACTGAATACTTATTAATTCTTCCCTGAAGGACATTTTTTTCAAGGAGTCATACACTATCTTATCAATTACTTGACATTGAAGTCAAAACCCCACTAAACAGGGAAGTAAATAGACTCTTAGGGCTGTCATCTATGAACCAACACCATGACGTGATTTTGCAAGTACCTTGGTAGCTAACTGCTCAAAGTTAACAAGTATGCCTTCTGTGTCTCATTCACTACTAATTTTTAATTTGCCTGTATTTTAACAGGTGGTCACAACCTTCAGTAATAACATCAGGGACACTTGAAATGTTGAGATCCAGACTTCTTGCAGTGGATGTCTTGAATTGCTTCAGTCTAAGAAATTATGCATTTTGAAAGCAGGCTGTATCTGCTCCAAGATTGCAGGTTCTAGTGCTTCTAGGTCCTTCATATTGCAATTCTAGAGCCTCTTTTGCAGCTTTGTGGGCAAGGGTAGCTCAGAGGATGTTAATATTCACTGGTGGCATTGCAACTGTACTCCCATACTGTTTGCATTCTTTCCACTGCAGACACCATCCCTGCCTTTTGGCAACGCACATTAATTTCTGTGAGACTTCCTTGATGGTGAGGGTACTAAGAATACCAGTAAGTAGTGGTATTAAAATACGGGCAGCCTGTTAAATAATTCCCCATTCACAAGAGGATTAAAAGGGTACTGTTTTGCAGGACTCTCTTAATGGCTTTACATAAGATAGAAGAAATAGCATGTGCTGCTTAAAAATTAACCAGGTTAAGTCTTACTTTTATGTACCCCAAAGATAAAACTTTCTGAGTTCATGTGCTTCAAAGTAGTTCTGATTTTAGTGTTGCATGTGGCAAACTTAACATGCCATATTAATAACTTGGCTTTCCCTGTCTGAAGGCAGTAAGTCATCCCAGCTATGCATCATAATTCAGATTTCTTATTTCCTGAGCCCAGAATGACCATTCTGCCATATACAGATGGTCAGTGAATGCCCTCAGCACCCATCATTATCTATTTATTATCTGTCATCCCAACATTCTCATTTTTCTCTGCTATCATGGTATTCAAGTTCCTGACAGCTAAATGTGCTCTCTCTTCCCTGGATACAAAACCATAATAGCAGTCTCAAATTTGATAGAGACGGAGATGCTATCACTGAAGACAGGGTGAAAAAAGACTAAAATTTGACTGGAACAAGAACAATTCACCCTTTAAATTTTTGCAATCCCTTGAAAATCCTAACAGTATCTCACAGTTCACAGCAAAAACAGTCCCCAGTGGCAGCAAGCAAAAGAGTAGGGTATGAACAGTGATGCCTTCATACAGTGCATCTTTTCTTCACAGAGGCATTCACTGTGAGGTCAGCATGCATGGGGAAAGCACAATACCAGTACCTGTGTGCCAGCATGTCTGATAACCACATCATTTCTTAATGCAGACACAGGGAAAGCAAAGAGTAGGGATTTTCACTTTCTTTCTCCTTTTCTGGGGTGGAATGTGCTTCCACGTGCCAAATCTGGGACAGCAAATTAAATATGTCAGGGACTGTTATATGAAGTCACCTTGGAAAGAGCAGGCCACAGCCACAATAACCTGCTGCTCTAGTCCCCCAAAGAGGATGCCTACCTCTTCTGAGTCCCTAACGATATCTGAGCTGTGCCTGAAAACTGATAAAGAATCACAGACTTATAGAAAGAGAGAATAGTTTGGATTGGAAGGGACATTTAATGGTCTTCTAGTCCAGCCCCCTTGCCATGAGCAGGGTCATCTTCAGCTAGACTGGGTTTTTCAAATCCCTGATCAGCCTGACCTTGAATGTTTGCTGGGAAGGTGCCCTCTCCTGTGGAGGTCCCCACCCCGGGCAATGGCCATGGAAGCTGAAGCATGGTTACCCAGGGTTTCCAAGCTCCCTGATGTTATCCTGTTCCTTATTGGCTATAGGTGTTTTCCCCACCCCGAAAACTGTGGTTGTCCCATGATTCCTGGGGTCTTTGGGGCAGAGTTTGTGCCTGACCTGGCTGCCATGTGCTGGTCTGTGTCTCTCCTGGCTGCCATGCGGTCAGAGAAATAAAACATCCATGAATATCTACCAAAAATATTGTTCCTGATTCTTTCTACGGTCCAAGGCTGTCTTCAGGGGGGGTGCAGGCCACAACCGGACTGCAACACTCTCCATCTGGGCTACTTTTTCCAGTGTTACCAGATTATGTGAGGGAAATCACAGACTGAATAATTTTCCTGCATCAAAACTGTACCAGTGTCAGTGTTACTACCTATTTAGACAATAGAATCCAAGTTCTTGTGCACATTCTCTTGAGTTATTTAATTTACTACTGTAGATGTGCTCACTGAGATTGAGGGTTATGACAGTGACTATTTCTTACATACAGGTTGTTGGTTTAGCCTATTGCCTTTCATGAGAAGTTTTCTTCATCAGTTTACTGCAACTTGACCTTATTATTAATGAAGACAGTGTGTAAAGATGATGATATTCATCAGCAGAAAACTAAGTTTCTCTTTAAGGACTTCATGTCATATTTATTTCACTGCTTCTATAAAAAAAGCTAAGTAGAAAGTGTTGGCATGACTGTGATTTTTTAAATTAAACTTCTAGTATATCAATTTTTATTATTTAATTAGGGCTTTTATTTCTACAGGCAAGGCTAAGTGGAAATGTCATCATCTTGTATGTTAGTTTAGAGGCAGAATTCCTATAAATCCACCTATATCATGTTTACATTTCATCCAGTGACTATGTTTTGTTGTAGTCACATTTTTGTGTTTGGGTGTTTAGAAAGCTGAAGACCTGTCTGTGTCATCACTCTTGATTTGTTTATTTGTTTCTCCCTATAGTCTTTTTCATTTCTCTGGACAGCAATTCTTCTCACTTCTGTGACCTCCTTTACACCAAAAGAGACAGTATTGACAAGGCTGTTTGTGTCCCCTGATAAGAGATCATTTGACCTGGATTCTGGCTGCTTCCTCTCTCTCTTTTATTTGCTTGTGTACAGTGATATGTGCTTTGTGCACACAAGGTGAGAGAAGATAGAGCAGGAATAACGGGGAAACACAAGCGCAGAGACATCAGGAAAGCATGAAGAACTGTCGCTGTGAGCCAGGAATAACCTGATATTGCCATCTGACAACTGCTCAGTGACATACATGAAGTAAGTTTGATGGTCTCATCCCAAATCCCTGTGGGCAAGTGACTACATCACAGTAACTAAAATGGTAGCCAGGACTCACTGGCATTACTTGGGAGCCTCCACTGACTGCCCAGGTGCTGCACAGGCTTCTGGATTTGGTCACACCCACTGAGCAGGTCGAGGTTGGGTGTATGTACTTCCCCTGGACAAGGCTGGGCTCTTTTTGTTGAAAAGGTCAGCTATTTCACACTGTTACTGATGCTTTTAAAAAAAGAATAGAATTTTTAGTGGTGCAAATTTATAGGTAATTTAAAATATCTGGCCTTTGATGACTATCTCTATTTTACCTCTTGCTTCCTTGCCAGGATTAGATAGATCCAATTTTCCTACGGAACTGCTGGAGTTCCTATAGAATCTATGTAACTAATATTTTCTTCTATGAATTGTATTGGTTGTAGAATAAAAGGCACACTTATTTCTCTGCTCACATTTAAATGTTTTTTCCTGTCTATTGATTCTCTTGGCATTGGTTACTGATCATATAACTCCCAAATGGTGTAATCCAAGCTGTTCATATAATTTGGCTTGAACTTTATTTTGAAAAATCTGTAATAATCTAAGTTAAATAAACATAATGCTAGAAAATAAACCCTAGGGAATAAATCTACATTGACAAGAGATAGATAAAATAGATCTTTTCCATCTCTGCATATGACTTTCTGATTAGAGAAGGCAATAGCAAAAGATGGATGACTGCCTAATTGGACATTAGTAGGGAAAGAGTGACACACGTTATAGTATACTGCTAGAGGATGACTCTGAGGGTTGCAAAGCAGAGTATTTAGGACAAATGAGCCCATCAGATTAGATAAAGTAAAAGAGACAGTTGGGATTCCAAGAGCTTCTCTGGCTCATAATTAAGAAAATGTCTCCACAGGAGTCTGTGCTAAGCATATCAAAGATAACAGATGCAATATGTTGAAGGCTTCAAGTATGGAGAAAGCTGCCTTTCAAAGGTCATCAAAAAATGGGAGGAAAGATGCTTGTTCTTGCCCTTCTTGAGGTATCTTGTTCATGGTATGTGTCTGAAAGTATATCTGAAGTAGTTCTTAGAAAATTTAATTTATTTTTAATGTAAGGATGAATTTTTCCCATGTAAATTTCTGCTTTTACATTGAGAATTAAGACCTTTCTTGTGGTGAGAAAAAAATTACGAGGACCAGAGAAAGGAAAATATGGTAAGAACTGAGGAACTGAGTAATTGAGACGGGCAGGGATTTCTGTTGAGGAGTTGCTGGGTCTTTGGGTTCATTTGTTTTCACTTAATACTTAAAATATGCAATTGCAAGTAAAACACTGCTTTAGAAACCAACATTTTCCTTAATTTTTATTTTTGTTTTTTCTCCAGTGTAGTTTTTTTATTGTTTTCCAATAATTATATTCATTGGTACACTTATTGTAATAAAAAATAGGTGACAGCTTTCAACTTTTCAAGATTTTTAAACCCTGAATTAGTCAGTCACTTTGTATGTAATTTACAGAGTCCCATTCACTTCAGCGCTCGTGCCCCACAGCCCTTTTTCTATACACTCTCCAAACACAAGACCAACAAAAAGATGGGGTTGTTTTGAATCCCTCAAAAATCCTCTCCTGTGGTTAAGTAGCTGAGACTATAGCTTCCTAAGTTCTTTGCTAAAACAAGGGTGTTCAGTTTATTCAAATACTGCTGAGACCTCAGACAGGGCAGTTCAGTGAACTGATCACTTGGTTTCTCGAGGCCAGCAGCCTAATCAGTTCTTGGGTGGGCATTTCACACTATTGACTTTATCCGTATTTATGATGGATCCCCAGAACATTACTATCACTCTGGAAAGGTCAGGGTTGATACTCTTCTCTCGGAATAGTATACCAGCACAATCTGGAGACCATTTGAAATCCAGTCTGCTAGCTGACACTCTATATTGCCTGTAGGCACCATTTACTCTGGAAATCAGTACGTTTTTGTCTGTTGGGTTATTGCTTGCAATAAAAGCTCTGACAATTTGTGTTGCCTCTGGTCTGGCAGCTGATCCTGGTGGATCCCATAGCTTCGTAAAATTAAGAGAACCTATAAGCTTAATTTAACAAAAGTGTGAAGTGAAACATCAGTTAAAAGACAGGTCTCCTGAAATTGTTGTCTCTAGTGTTAGAATAATGTAATGCTCTACTACTTGTGGATCCAAAATAGAAGATTCAATCTAGAGATGAGTAGGACAAATGAAATACAACTTTAGTAGATTAGCAGCTGGACTAGGATGAATTTAAAAACCAAACACCTTATTCCCCTAGAGTCATGCACAATCAGTAGCAGATTCTCTATCTCTACAGCTCAGAAGTAACATGTCTATATTGGTGAAGTAAAAAAACCACAAAAACTCTCAGTAATTTCAGTAATTTCAAATTTTCTTCTAAGGAACATTTTTGTCTATAATATGGATAAATGTTAAATGACATAAATCACGTGTATGCATATAACATTAATTATCATGTATATCTACTAATCCTTTCAGAATTTTTCTTTTTTATTTCTTATGTTTAATATTTTTTAACTTACACTTCCTGTTTTGTTTTTGAAATCTACACAAAAAGTCAACAAAGAAAAGCATAAGAGGAAAAACAGCATATTTTTTCTGAAACGTTAAGTAGAAAACTTCAGTGAAACTGCCTTTTGAAATGGAAATAAAATTGAAGCCATCTGTGTGACAAGGATCTTTATCTGATATTGTCATTTATCTACCCAAATAAGAATTTGACATGACATTCCAAAGTATGGAGAATTGACTCAAAAATGTTTGCAAAATAAGACAGAAGAGAGACCAAGAAGCAGGTCTAGGTTCTGATGCAACATCTACAGTGTTGAGAGAGGAGTGCATGGGCCATAACATACTATTGATCAGTAAAAGGGAAACGTATTCATATGGCTGGCAGAAAGTCTAGAAAGGCTTGTAGTTGGGAATGAGTGTGGTTTTAATTTCATATATATTATTTTATGATTACTATATGTCTGAAATGAAACTTTGTAGTCTTGCAGTGATGGTACAGTTACCTGTCTTGGTGCATTTTGCTGCTACTCTGAAAAGAGCAGCAAACTGCACAATAGCTGAAAGTGGTGTTTTCAGTTTTGGCTGCTGGGCCAGCAATGCTAGGATGCCCGACTCTCAAAGGCTACTGCAGATGGAAAACGAAGTGCTGCATTTTCAATTTTACCCTTGTAATAATCCTGCTTTTTTTTCCAGAAATTGAAATATTTTGTAGTAAAATGTCTATCACTGAAGTGAACAATACAAAATTTCTCAGCCATCAAGTGGTGAAAAAATTTAGGCTAAGGAATGGTACAAAAAATAAAAATTGGCAACTAGTAAGACATTTCCATGTGGAAAAATTATTCCACTGATCATTCCACACGTATCACATATCTGCATAGTCGAAACCTTGGGCCCTATGGAATATCCCCTTCTAGTGTGTCACATACCTTCCTTGCAAGCATGCATGGAAAACAGAACTGGGAGAGAACTTTTTTTTTTAATCTGTCTGATTTAGGATCTACTGTCCTTAGATGTTGCCTACAGGGTGTACTCTGAATTCTTAGTCATATTAAGTGAGTAGATCTTCAGTGTATAAACTCATATCTGAAAAAAAATTTCTGCATCAGTATTCATTTTAGTGTCTGAGTGATTTTTACATACCATAAATTCTTTCCTGTGCATGTATATTATTATACTGTAGGGCATTATTTCTGTGCAAGTTATTGCATTTTGTATATGCGCCTTGGGACATGTTAGGGCACATTTTCTAAAAGACTTGATGCATAAATGAGGCTGTTCAACCATTACTAGTGAAATATCGAGGAAGGTTTTACATAAGGAGATTATTATCACTAGTGTGGACAATGCTGATTTGCACTCTTGAGTGTTAAATATTCTTATTTCTGGCAGTTGATTTGACCTGATAATTAGTTAACAAACTGAGAGGTCAGGTATTTGCTGTCTGGATGAGTTAATGGTTAAATATATCATGAGTTTGCCAGAAGATTTTAATCAGTTTTAAAAGTTGTAAAGCAAAGTTTCTAGGGCTAGGAGCTAGTACTTCTGGTTTGCTGCTCTTTAAAAATACCAGTAAGAAAAACTATTACAAATGAGCTGCAATTTGTTTGGATATCAAATACCTGCATAAAACAAAGTATTTCTTCTTCCCCTTTTCTCATCTGTGTGTGCCCCCTTAATGTTCATTTCAGTGTTGACTCACTTTGCTTCCTCTTACTTGTATTTTAGGTAGGAAGTAACTTAATGTACTAGCAATTAGATAACTTTTTAATATGCTGCTCTGTGTTGCTTTTAGAAATGGTATTATAATATTATGTCCTACAATCAAGTTGTATGTAAATGTCCCTTGACATTTAACTTATGTATATGGTTCATTTTCATAATAGTTAATAGCTTGAGATAAACCATAAAGGTTCTTAAAAAAGAAATCAGGATTATTATGTGCATGCACAGGTCCACAACATATGTCAGTTGTTGTTTAATATCTGATTTGTTAAAATTGGAACCTCATGTTGGTGGGAAACTCTCCTGTTAATTTCTTTATGCCTTCCATAAAGATTTAGCCATTAAAGATTAAAATTAATAGTACTTAACTGTGTTTTATATATATATTTAAACTGATCAGTAAAACCATTTTAACTGTTGTTTGAAACATTCTTTGTATACATAATGTATGGCTTTGACTCAGCAAAGTACTTAAGCATGTGTTTAAGCCTGTAACAAAGGACTTTGGACCAAGATTTCATTCCAAATATTCATTAAAGACAAAGAAAAAACTCCCTCTGATTTCAAGGAGCCAGCATTTCAAACTGTGGGAAACCGTAGTTATGAATTTGATTTATATATATATTAAAATAGTCTCTGTGTGTCCAGATCCAGAAGCTGCACTGCATGTGTAGATTTCCAGTCATGAACTCTGAGCAAATCAAACCATCCCTTAATCAGTGATATGCACCTTACCTTGAGAAGTTTGTACTGCCACAGTGGAGGCATTAATGGCATAGTCACCATCTGATCTAAAGATAAAGTCAATAAAAATATTACCGTGCTGTGCACTGACGACACATGCAGGGAGAAACAGATGCAAACACGCATACCAGTACCTTGACCACACAACTGGACACATATCTGGTCAGCCAAAGATCAGGTAGCCATGCAGGAAATGACCTGTGCATCATGGTCCAGAACAAGACCAAATTTATAAACAGTGGCTTGACAGTGACTGCATTTTGCCAGGTGATACCAGGTATCTCCTAACTAGGGAGAGGTTGTGAAAATATGTCAAAGAAAAGGAACGATTCAGAGCAACTCGTCAGACCTCCTAATTTCTTAGAGCTTTACTTGGAAAAATGGTACTAGGGATAGGACCAGGCCTCTTGTTCTGGTCAGTCACCAGCTGGTTTTATTGTATGCTGAAAACCTCCTTCAATAACTCAGCAAAGAGTGTGCCAACAACTCAGTGAAAAATGTATGGCATTTGGTGTCACTTCAAGCAAGTGTTAGCTTATTCTCCCTTTCTATTTTCTGCTTGTAATAAACAAAACAAGAGCCTCCCTACTCTATGCCCCTGGATCTCACAAATCTGTAGGAAGTGGGAAATGCTTAGGTCTCACTCCTAAAAAAATACAACATTCTATTCCAGACAGTGCTGAAACCACAAATCAGTATAAATGTCCTTCTGAGCAGTAAGAAAGCGTATTAAAATGGGTACTTTTGGAAGATGTCCATATAATTTGTTCTGCATTTGAGAGACCTTTGGATGCAAAATCTCAATTGAATTTTATAAAGCCTCGTTCTGACTAGCAAAATTTTTAAAGTGTAACACAATCTAAACCTAAGGCACTGCCAGATAAAATATACAGAGCGTTATAGAACTGTTAACGCATGTAATACAGTAGATGAAGTGCGGAATGTGGAACTTAACGAAGCTTGTTCACCAGACAAGTGTATAACACATGAAGCTGTGCAAGACAGCAACTGAGAAAGGAAGCCAATTTTGGAAAGCTAGTTAAAGTGTTTATGCAAGTTTCTTTCCACCTCAGACTCTACAGCAATTACATTAAGTTAGAGGGTTTCTGAAGTGTAATGAAAGTTCCACTATCCAACAATTCAGTGAACATAACTCTTTAGCCACTTGTAACTTAACCTAAACACAACCATTAAGTACTGAATAGCTACTTTGTTTACTAGACCTCAAAATACTTTGATTGGACATGTAAAGCTCCATAAAATTTTGTAATAGAACAGGGATAGAGTACTCTAGAAAGTGTGAAAGAGTACAAACCTATAAATGTGAAAATGTTTCATTCTGGAAAAGTGTATGTTACACTACCTCACCTGAATTTTTTTGTAGCTTGACAATATTACAAATCTGGTTTTGAACTTTACAGCAGTGAACAAGAAACACCAGTACCATGGCAAGCAGGCATTTATCTGACAAATGGTCCAAATTTGTTTAAAAGACACAGCAGTTTAACTCTCTATGGAATCTTACGTGGACCATGTTGTTGTGGACCCTTCTGAGTCTGTTATAAAACTGACTTCACGAGATATTTTCGTTGAGCAATTTGACAGAAACTTGATCTTTTCCTCATGTCTGTTTCAAAGTAAAAACTGTTGCTGGGACATTTGTCAGGACACACTCAATAGACAGAAAGGGTTTCTTCTGATATGTCTCCTGACCTGAAGGGACTTTTACCTGATGATTAATCCCATCTATCTACTTCCACAGGGATGCTGATTGGCCAAATTTGCCGTCTACATCTGGACTCTATACAAAATTGACAAAAAGTACAAATGAAACATATGTATTATTAAAGTAAAACTGCACTGTCCCAGAAGGACAAGTATGTAATACTCACTGAAAAAAAATTGTTTTCAGAAGTTGTGTTAGAAATATTAAAGCAAGTGATTAAAAGCATCAGCCAAATTAATTTCTCTACTTTTTTTTTTTTTTCCAGAAATAGATATATCTTAACAGGAAAGAAAGAGTAAAACCATTATATGGTAGATTGGGAAGTTGCTGATTTCATTATAATTTTAAATACTATAAATCCCATGACTTATTTCACACCTTACTGTTGTAAAGTGAGCAACTATCAAGTGAATACTCTGAAAGATAAAACATATATGAAGAAACAAGCATTTTTTCATATCACATCTCTGAAACCAGTAGAACTGCTGCCCTTGTTTCTGATGTAAATAAGGAATTCCTAGGCTGGCTAAAGTTCATTCTTGTTTTTTTAGTATACTAAATGCTCAAAATGGTACACAAATGTTTCCTTTTTATCATTTAGTTGTGTATTTCTTCCATGTTCCCTTATTTCTTTCATAGTTCATTTTAGTCTTTTTCCCCTGTTCCCTCAAGTGTCTCGTTCTAAAGGCAAATTGAAATTTCTTTTAGCACTCTTTTCACCCTTCCCATTACTGTATTTTTTATGCTTTTAAAAATTATATTATGCATTCATCATTAACCTTCTGCTCTCAGAGAGTCTTTTTTTTCTCCATAGGTGATATCATGACTATTAATGCACAGCAACATAATTGTTAACTTGGATTTAACCCTTGCATCGAGTAAAATAAAACTCAGTAGGGTAACAATTTTTATTTTTCTACTTTATTTTAAGTCAGCTTTTTGGCATTAGTTTTAAGAACAAGCTTTCTCCTTTAAGGGATTTGATGATCAGTAACTGACAAATGTTAATCAGTGTAAGATTTATAGAGCTTCTGGAGACTGCTATGAGAATCTGAAAGCTGAATTGAGATGATGTTCACCTGCAGTTCTGGCCTTGTGGCATTGCCGCTAATACATGAAGAAATGGAAGGAAAAAAACCCCAAAACAGTCTAATAAAATCAATCTGCCAAGACAGCATCCAGTGTAGTCTCCTCATCACTGCTCTCAGGGAGAGGGAATGTGAGTCATCAGCCACAGTTAGGGAGCAGCCCAAAAATAAAAGGAGGTGTCTGTGACTGAACACAAAGTCTGTGAGGAAATGATGAGAACTGAGCAGGGCCAAACCAGTGCTGTATTAAAAAAAAAATCGGCAAAACTTGCTCTTTAAGTGTAGGATTCTTCATCCACTAACTGGTGTTTGCACAAAATAGATAGTAAACAGTTCACAGCAGCTCTTAAGTTTTAGTAAAACATTAAAGTGAGATTTAAACTAGTGAAACTAACTTTGTATGGTAGTGTCTTAGCAAACTTGTTACAGATTCCTTATTCTGCCCTTAACCTCCATCTCAGCTGGCAAGAAACACTGGTGCTGTTATTTCCCAAGGGCTGACAAAGGTCCATTATTATGTATAAGAAGGAGAAGTGAATGCAGTGAAACCTGGACCCAAACATTTCTTTCCATCTTTGCAAATTTCTTTATCTTACATTTTTAATTTTCACTGTTAGCAAAAAGATAGCTTGTGCATTCAAGCTGGTCACAGTTTTGTCTCCAGGGTGAACTTTCCAGCTGTCCTCAGCATAGATTACTAACCTTTTCATTAGTCTTTGATCATAAACCTGACCAGTTTGCCTTGAGACATCTTTCTGGATTTGATAGCCACAGTTTCAATTTCTGACTAACAGCTGGAGGAGGAAGAAGCTGAACTGAATGAGCAACAAATAAAGATCTTTGTGTCAAGACTATCCTATGCTATACAGACTATTTAATATCTGGGCAGCAGACTTGCAAATTCATCTGTCAGCATTGCTTTTGAATATTTTTTCAGACAGATAGCACTAGTGACACCTTAATGTCTTTATTAGTCTTGGCTCAGTAAGGGGAAAGTCGAGCTGTAACATCATGTTCTCCTGCTTATTTTTCTGCCAGGATCAAACTGAAATAGTAGGCATCCTTTGGCTTTAAAAATATACTAGAATTTTTACTAAAATGACTTGATATTGTCTTTGAGTTTGCTCTGACCACAGCTGAAATATTTGAATTCCAGAAGAATCATGTGTAATTACACTGAACCAGAAGATGAAATTTCTGGCATCTGAGAATGACTGAGAAGCTTCAGGCAGAAATCAGACTGTTATTAGCTTTTTAAGTACTTGTTGCCACATTGACTTCTGTGTGATCTTTGTCACAGTCCCATATACAAGACATGTTTCCTTTTGAAAGACTGGTGCCAGGGAGCTTCAGTGTTTGCATGTCTTCAATGATGACAGCACTCAGTTCTGAGGTCATGCCTGGGCAGAAATTGCCTACTGGGAGCTGTTTCTGAGCTGGAACATTTCACTTAGGAATAGTAGAAATGACTGACAATAGGGAAAAACAAAAAGGAAAAGCCAAAAAACCCCCTAGCAGTACTAATAGACTTACTGCTGGCAAAAAACCTGTGGAGGAGCCAGATGGGAACTGGCTGTGGGTAAACTCTGTGTTTCCAAGCTGATAAGCTAATGAAGTGTTAAATCAAGGAAACAAAAGAAGGTTTCTTTTTAAAAATCTTCCTTTTCCCTTGCCTTGCCTTGCCTTGCCTTGCCTTGCCTTGCCTTGCCTTGCCTTCCCTTTTTCCTGAGCCTTGAACGTGAGACAAATGCAAATCTTCTTGGTCAGTAAAATTAAGGATGAATCAAGGCAACATTCTTGAAAATTGAATTTCTCCAAATGTTGCAAACTGCAAAGGTTCTTTGCAACAGGGTGGATGACAGATGTTATATGTTTCCATTTTTCCCCTCAGCATGAGTTTCACCAACACGCAGTCTGAACTGGCTTCTCTTCAGCACTTTGCTGCCACTTTTAATGACAAGGCTGCTTTTGAACATCTTTGCCATCTACACTTCTGGCTTCACTCTCAGTTTGAATACTCTTTCCCTCCTCCTTGAACTGCCTCACCCCAAATGGACAGTTTAATAGACATATTGTGCCATGTAGACTATGATAAAGAATTATAGCAATAGAAATTGATGGCGAATAAACAAGTGCTAAAAGACATGGAAGGTTCAGATGGGATTTTGTTGTAGAAAGATAATCACACTAACTTGGCTGAAGATGTGTTTGAAATGTAAAGGGGTTTTTTTCTGGAACTAGAGACAGAGAAAGCAGCATGGGGCTTCCAAAGGATGGACCAGAAATCCCCATGAAGGCAAATCGAGAGGTGGGTGACCCGAGAGGCATAGGCATGCCTCTGCTTGTTTGTGTGGGGAATTGTACTGGTTTTCACCGGGTCAGAATTCTCCATAGAAGCTTGTATGGGGCTATCTTCTGGATTTCTGACCAAAGTGGTGGTGATAAAGTCCCTCAGTTTAGCTCCTGCAGAGCAGTGTTTACGTAGCCTCAAGGTTTTCTCACGCTGCTCTTCCAGTGAGTGGACAGGGGTGCACAAGAGGCTGGGAGAGGACCCAACCAGGATCACTGACCCCTGATGACCAAAGGGATATCCCATACCATGTGACATCGTGCTCAGCAATAAAAACTGAGGAAAGAAGGAAGAAACGGAGAATGTTCAGAGTTAAGGCATTTATCTTCCCAAGCAACTGTCCCATGGAATGGAATCCTTCTTTCATGGAGATGACTGAACACTTTGGAAAGTGGTAAATGAATTCCTTGTTTTGCTTTGCTTGTATGCACAGCTTTTACTTTACCTGTTAAAGATGAGTCTACCTCAACCCATTTTCTCACTTTTAGCTTTCCAATTCTGTTGCCCATTTCACTGAAGGGAGTAAGCAGTAAGCAAGCAGCTTACTGTGTGGAGCTGAGCTGCTTACTTGGATTAAAACACAAGAGAAATGACCCGAAACAAGAGTTTCCCAGACTAGGGGTTTTTTTGTTTTGTTTTGATTTGTTTTGTTTTGGATTTTTTAAAAATTTGGTTTGGTTTTGGTTTGGTTTTGGTTTTGATTTTTGTTTTGGTTTTGGTTTTGGGGTTTTTTTGGTGGCAAAACATGGAACAAGACTGGGTGGCCTTTCATGAAGAGAGATTCCGTCAATTGCACTCTGTATCCTCATTTTTTAGACAATTTTTCCAGGAAAGAAAATCAAGACTTAAGTTCATTTGAACCTGCATCTCTAGATGCATCAACTTTAAGAGTCCAGAGAAGGGCCATAAGAGTCGACTGGAGGGATGGAGCACCTCTCCTATAAGGAAAGGCCAAGAGATTTGTGATTGTTCACTCTGGAAAAGAGAAGGCTTTGGGGTGACCTAACTGCAGCCTTCCAGTACCTGAAGGGAGCCTACAGGAAAGATAGAGAGACTATTTATGAGAGCATGTAGTGACAGGACAAGGCTGTGCTTAAGCTGTGCTTTATCATGCCTAAAAAGCTGCTGTGGGAAAGTAGATTGACTCATCTCTGGCCAGCATGTAACTGCTGATAATGGGGGAAGGGGTTGCTCTGAATTATTTATAATTTTTAAAATAACTCTCCTAATAATCCTAATAATACTTTTGGTTTATCTGAAAGACAAATGGAAAACAATAGTAATCATTGACTTGCAAACTATTGTTCAATAAATAGAGAAAGGAAGTAAAAATCAATTTGTTTCAAGTCCTTAGGAATGAGCTCAAACTCAAGACATCAAAATACTTCATGAAAATAACTTCCATTTTTAAACCAGCTATAGTCCTAAGCAATTAAAATCTTTAATAAGTGCTTACTTAAATAGAAAGTAGTTAGTTTTAGTAATTCTTTTTTTCTGTGGTGTTGACCCTGGCTGGATGCCAGGTTCTCACCAAAGTCTTTCTGTCATTTCTCTCCTCAGCTGGACAGAGGAGAGAAAATACAATGAAAGGCTTGTGGGCCAATATGAGGACAGGGAGAAATCATTTAACAGTTACTGTCACTGGCAAAGCAGACTTGGTGTTGGGAAATTAGTTTAATTTATTGTCAGCCAGATCAGAGTAGGGTAATGAAAAATCAAACCAAGTGTAAAAGCACCTGCCCTCCAACTTGCCTTTCTTTGGAGGCTTAGCTTCCCATTTTCTCTCTCTCCTTTCCCCACAGCAACACAGTGGGATGGGGAATGGGGGCTGTGGTCAGTTCATCATGTGACATCTGTGCCATTGCTTCCTCCTCGGGCACAGAACTCACACTGTTCCATGCTCCCATGTGGGGCCTCTCCCATGGGAGGTAGTGCTCAATAAACTTCTCCAACGTGAGTCCTTCCCATGAGCTGCAGTTCTTCATGAACTGGTCCAGGGTAGACCCCTCCCATGTGTCCCTCAGGAACAGACTGCTGCAGTGCTGGTCCCCAGAGGGGTCACAAGTCCTGACAGCAAAGATGCTCCAGCGTGAGCTTCCCATGGGGTCACAGACTTCTTTGGGCATTCGCCTGCGCAAAGGGCCTTCCATGGGCTGCAGGGGCACAGCTGCCTCACCATGGGCAGCCGGGGAATCTCTGCTCTGGTGCCTGGAGCACCTCCTCCCCCTCCTTCATCTCTGACCTTGGTGTCTGCAGGGCTGTTGCTCTCACATGTTCTCACTTCTCTCTCTGGCTGCAATTACTCCTATGCAGCAATTTTCCCCTTCTCAAGTCTGTTATCCCAGAATTTTTACTGTCATTACTGACAGATTTGGCCTTGGCCAGTTGTGGGTCTGTCTTGGAGCCTCTTGGTACTGACTCCATCAGATATAGGGGAAGCTTCTGGGAGCTTCTCACAGAAGCCACCCCTGTAGCCCCCCCACCTGCCAGAACCTTGCCACACAAAACAAATACACTTTTGTTGATTTGAAAACCATTTATGATCTTATTTTCAGAACTACTAGAAGTTGTAGGTATTCAGATATTCTGAATGCTGGGTCATGGTTTTTGTACCCAGTATTTATATCCAAGATGAAAAATGCTAATCTTTATGTTTGTATTTCTTTTTTTTTTTGCTTTCTCCTCTGAAAAGCTGAAAAATAGCCATTTAAAAATATTTTGAGATTCTCTGGTAACAGGCACTATATGAATGCAAATTATAACACTTTTAACATGCTGACTTTCCGTTTATTCTTCTCAGTGTGGGAGTTGTCAAATCTGATTTTGCTTTGGAAAGTCATAATTTTATTAATAAAATAAAAATGAGCTAAGTGGAAGGAATGTTCAAGATCCAATGCAGTTCTATGACAGCAAGGACTTTTTCACAATGATGAAATCCATACTAAATTACCACCTTAAATATTTTTGTGCCTTTTTTTTCTGCTCATGATCTCTAAACTTCAGTGGGACGTTGAAAAAGCATGGTTCTTGGTGTCAGTAATTGTACCCTTACTGCATATTTATCCTGGGTAAGAGGCAAAACCTGGTGACTGTCCCCGTGCTCAGTGATTACTGACTTTAAATATAAAACTTGACCAGTATTTTGGGATGTCATTATCCCTTTTTCTATCTCCTTGCAGAATGGCCAAAGAGGACAAGGTGGGGAGGGGGGAGGAGCTCAGATACTCAGGTGCTGTGTGAACGGACTATTACAGGTGAGTTTACGGAATGGTCAGTTGTTGGCTGACCTCTAAAATAGGTATCAACCCTCTTACCAATTCTGTTGATCTCTTTCAGTTCAAAAAGTAGGAGGCAAGAATCATCTAGGTTTCAGTTTGCTTGTCTTCAGGTGAAAAAACAAATAATCTTCATACTTACAGTGTTCATAGTAGCTAGCCAGGGAGACATATATCTTGTGACTTAATTTGGATAAAATGCTGGGTTCAGAATACGTCTGGGTTAAAGCCCAGATTGAGGCATGATGTTATAGCTGCAGAGTAAGCAGACATATGGACTATACGGTTTTGAGACATCTTCATTCAAACAGATTAATTTTTAATAGGTATACACAACAAAGAATACTGTAAGCATAGTTATTTAATGTTTCCTCTCCGCTACTTGATTTTGTAATTTTCCTTTCTGCTCCCTTTTATTTCTTCATCCTCAATTCTACTGAAGGGTCTTAGGTGGATTTCTGTATCACCAAAATCTATTTATTTATTTACTTATTTTTCCTGTTCTTCTTACTCTATTTTCCCCTTACTTTTTGTCTTCTTACACCATTCAGAAGTGGCATGCTGCCACTACCAGCAGAAAGGGGCAGGGAAAAGCAAATTCCAGTTAAATATGGCTTTTTGTACCTTGCTCTCCTAGTAGCAGCAGTCAGAGAGAGGACACTGGATTAAACATAACCACATAGCATGACATTGTACTCTGCACTGCCACACTAGATCTGGCCCCAAGTGACTTGACCCAAGTTAGCAGTAGGTTTGTGGCAGGATGTAGGATTTGCCTAAGATGAGTGCTAGCACTTGAGAAAGATAAGGAGCTCAAGAGGCTCATAGTGGGATATAAACATGGATATGCTGCCAATCTTTTCACAATGGGCACCAACAAAAATCTTTCCCACTGGCTTGTGGCAGAATTCATATCAGGCGCATACACTTGCAGAGGGGTGTCAAGGGACTGGCAAATGTATTCCTCTGCTTTTGCAAGCAAACAAAAATGCTCTTTAATAACCAAATAAAGACGAAACACCTCTTGAAAAACTTCTAGGAAGTCTGCTTGTATTTTGCATTGTATTCTATTTGCATTGCTTGATTGAGAAAGAGATTGAAGATATTTTAGGAAATAACTAATGATAAAATCTGCTGCTTTGTAGAGCCAAGAAGATTGTCTAGATGAGCTCCATGAATGAAAATCAGCCTGACAATTCTGATTTCACAATAACTAGAAGGGCAGTGAAATACAAAAAAGGTGGAAACAGTAACTGCTGCTGTCCTTTTAATTTTGACATTGAGGTCCAAAGGGCATTCCTGAGTGCACAGAGACCTTCACATCTATATAATGACTCTGAATTTTGGGAGCAGCGACAAGTTACTGGGGACAATCAGCTGGGTCACTGACTCCAGTTTCCTTTCTGCAGCAATAGAAGAAAATATAATGGATGTTTTAGAGGGACTCACTGGAAAGTTTATCCTTTTCCACCTGTGTGTCGCCCTCTCAAACTTTTGTCTCCAAACACCCTTCCCTTTAGGCAACATTGTGCAAACACAGGGTAATATTTAGGAACGGAACAGAACTGTTCTTCTCTTATCACAATTTGGAGGATTTTATATGAACTGTGCAATGGACTTGATGCTTTGTTAGTTTGTATAAAATAATGTTATTCATGTGCTCCTGTTCATTTCTTTCTGCACACTGATGCCCCGCTCTTTTGGCGTGCACTGCAAGAAGAGAACAAAAATACCCTGCTATATTTAAATTCGACGTGTAAGATGAAATACAAAACTAGGAGCTCCACAATGAGATCTGAGATGTTAGTGATCAGTATAATAAGTACTGCATATTATATGCCAGCTGCTTAGTTAACCAAGTCCATTGCAGGAATCAGGAGACACATTTAAAGGAAAAGTTTGAGAAGAGAACAGTCCTTTTAACATTTTCTTCTGGAGACCGTAGTTGCTGCCAAGTATCTTGTCCTTTTAAGGGGGAATAAGTGGGCCTGTGACAGAACCCATCCTATCTTGACAGTCACAGCTGGTGTTTAAAGGCCAGGACTGATAGACAATAGCATATTGGGGGCACTTTGCTGGTGCTTGTCCAGATGGTATTTGTCTTAATCATCTGTCAAAATCTCCAGTGATGCCAATCTAAGGCCTTTCAACAACAACTTTCTGTTTCAAAGATATAGCCCCATTCTTAGACTTGGTTATTTGGTTTTTATTTTTTTTTTCCATGCTCCTAAGATTAACACCTCCTGAATGGTGCTGACAAGGAAATTCTTCTTGTGAAACTCCAGAGATATTTTGACTGTTTTTCTGAATTTTTGGTAAAGTTGATTGCTCCTTGCAACTCCCCACTACATTGAAAAAAAATATGCTGCTCAACAAGTATTCAGTAAAGAATGTAAACTAGACAAGAATGTAGTTGGCCCGACTTTTGCATTACATTATACCTCATAGTTCAGGCATTTTGTTTGCCTTACAAGGTATTACAGACAACACTGTAAATGCAGATCAGAGCTGCAGTAGCAGAACACAACAGAGCTAAACAGCTGATTTAATGAGGTAGGAATTTAATACAATGCTTTATTTATTCATAGAATTTGAACGTTGAAGGCCAGATGGTGTCAGCAGTATTTCCCTCTGACTCTAGATCCAAAATTAAAACAGATTTCTGTTTCATCTTATCATTTTCAGCTCAAATCTCACTACTGTTTCCAGGTAATACTTCCCTGGAATAATTTCTCCCCTTGCATTTCTACAGTACCTGCCAAGTAATTAGTTCATGAGCCACAAAAATGTGTAGTACACAGTGCATCAAAGATCGACACAGTCAATGGACTGTCATGTTAGGGGCTTGGATAGCACAGCATACTAAATGAAATGGATGTTCACTTCTGCTCAGTGAACCATTCAGAGTTCAGAACCTTCTTTCCATGAAGGGATCCTTACATTAGGTACTCCTAAAGGCAGAGAAAAATATTCCAAGAAATGTTTTTTTCCTGTAGAGAGATGCAGAGCAAACCCAGTGACTCCAGAGAACTAGCTCGTAACCATTTTGACTCTGAAATTAAAAGTCACTTCAAGCAAGTCAAAATTTCTCACAGTCTGCCGAAGAAAAGATTTGCATTCACTAGAGCTGATTTCAACCAGAAGCTGAGTGACTCACTGCTCACTGTAGAAATAGAAGAGTCTTATTGCCATGATGCAAGAAGTCAGAGCGTATTTCTCCTTATCCTGTATTGACTACCTCTGACAAGTCATTGCTTTGGTCAATTTTTTGTAGGCAGGTGTTTTGGAAACAGCATTTCAGTCTGAGAAAGTGTGTGAGGTTGTCAGGCTATCAGGAAAAATTGCATTATTGGTCGTCCGGACATAGTGTGCTCCTAGTTTGTATGAGTTTGTATCATTCATGTTTTCCCTCTCAACAGTGCTAATTCATTTGACTTTGTTGGAGATGGATGTAAAAGTCTGGTTCTGTTCACCTTTCTGGGTTGAAAATAGTTCCAGCAATATTGTTCCCAGTGTCTGAGATCTATTCTGGTAACTGAGCCACTTTCTGTCCCAGAAGCAAAATCAAGTATCTGGAAATTCCCTCAAGACAGGGTTTGTCTTTGTAAAAATCTTCATCATCCCCTTAGAGGTCTCAGAGGAGAAGCTGCAATTATCTTTTTACCTGTGCTCTTACTCTATCCCTTCTTTTCTCTCACACATAACCCTTTTTAACTTCAAAGCATTTGCCTACTTTGTTGCTTAAGCATTTGGACGTTCACTGTATGCTGTCACAAAATAAAGAATCCAGTCCAGTCAGTCCTCAACATAGAAGTTCAAGAATTGGAAATCACTTCTTATATAACGGACTTGGACATAGATAAACCAGTTTGGAGGAGGGAGCTATCCAGATGTTTCTGGGAAGTTTCTTTCTGCAACAAGTCATGGGTTTTTTTTTTTTTGTTTTTTTTTTTTTGGTTGGTTTTTTCTTTGTTTGTTTGTTTGTTTGTTTGTTTGTTTGTTTTGTTTTTTTTTTTTTGTTTTTTTTTTTGCTTTACATTTGTCTTCTTGTTTCCATGTTCCAGCAGGGTTGAGCAGAAAATATAATTATGCCCTGCAGAGAAGTGAGTGGGTTGCAAGTGACTGGAATAAAATTGTTTGCCATTGCCAAGAAGAGAACAAAACATGAGAGTTTTGGTATATGATCATCTCCTTGAAGCCCAGAAGAGCAGAATTTTGCCAGTGCACCTCCTAAAGGTACCACAAATAGGTGAGTAAGTGTGAAGAGGCTGGGGGGGATGATAAGCAACACTCTCAAATTATCTTGGTGCAAGTCAGAAGAGCTGGAACATACCAAAGTTATTTTTAGCTTTATAATCTTTAACTATTGAATTATATTCAGATCTATAAATATTAGACTCCTTGCCAATTATCTCAGTGCTACCAGTTCCTGATAACTGTGATTTACTAACTTATCCTACAATCACTGAAAAGTACAAAAGGGACCTCGGAAGATTATCTGGTCTAAGAATTCATGGGAAAGGCAGCCTAAATGAGATTGTCTAACACCCTGTCCAATCACGCATGTTGAAAATCTTCAGCAATGAGGACTCTACCACATCCCTGGGGAGGATATTTCTTACAGTGAAATTATTCCCAATGCATGCCTTTTCTTCTCTGTGCTGTTCCTTGTGAAGAGAGAGCTTCTGACATCTTTGAAGCTGCCCTTTAAATACAGGAATACTGTGATAAGGTCCTACCTGAACCTTCTCCAGGGAGAAAAGACCTAACTCCATCAATATTTCCTTACAGGGCAGGCTTTCCAGCCCTTTGAACATCTTTGACACTCTTCTTTGGGCCCTGTCCAGTATGTCCATGTCTTTCTCGCATTATGGGGACCAGAAAGGGGCACTCTGCTCCAGATACAGCCTGACAGGTGCTGACTAGAGTGATATGATCACATCTCTATCTCTTCTTGTAATGTCCCTTGTAATCCCCAGGATTCAATTTACCTTTGTTCTTTCAGCAGCACACCAGTCCATTATGTTCACATTATTGTCCCTCAAATCATTTTCAGCACCATTGTGTTCACTGTCCCTCAAATCCTTTTCAGCAAGGCTGCTCACCAGGCACATTGATCCTGTCCTGTACTGGGCTCTTAGTTTATTCCAACCCAGTACAGGATTTTGCATTTAGTTAAATTTCTTACTGTTCTTGGTAGGCAGTCTTCTAGTATGTCCCGTTATGTCTGTAAGATGGTTCTCCCATTTCACATGTTTGTCCACCTCACCACCCAGTTTGGTGTCACCATCAGGATCCTGCTGACCTTCTTGCACTCAGGAGAGATGAATTACAACAGAATAAAATAAATAAATTGTTTAAACTCTGAGAATTACTTGTTTTGGTGTTCTTCTTGTACTCAGAGGTATTACTTGAAAATTTTAGTATTTCAACATGCAAATTTTTGAGTGAAAATATGACTATAGATAGACAGGTTAAATGACTGTGTTTGATGAGGATTTTGAATACTCAATGCAGCTTTTGCTTTGGTTGCTTTCATCTCGTATGACATCTGAAAAGCCTTTTCAGATTTTTGTGCCTTAGCTCTCTATATATAAAGAGGAGTGATGATGTACAGCTTTCACCTTTTTATTTCTAACTAGCTTAATTGCAAATCTTGTGGGGCTGAGACTTTCCTTACAGGCATCACCAGAATTTAAGATCCTGAGCAGTGTTGGGATTTCTAAAATCTATTGCAGTATGACCATGAATTTGGAGATTGTGTTTTGACATATGGATGTATCCAAACAGCTTTGTTCATATTCAGATCGTTCTCTTGTTTTCAGTCTTTTCTTGCTAAGGTTGCCTCCCACCATTCCCCTCTTCACAAAGTAAGTAATACATAAGTTAGGATGAAATCAAAAATTCCTGAAGAGTCAGGAAGCAGCACTTCAAATACTGTCAACACCCTCCTTGGAAACTGATTGCTGTAAAAAAGAAATGAACAAAATAATACTCTGCCTGAATAGTTTGAATTCTGGCCTTACTGAAGTGAAGAATTACCATTGATTTTAATGGAGTGAGGATTTTATACTTCATGAAGCAAAAAAAAAAAAAAGACCTAAGACTAGGATTTCCAAAGGTATTTGGGGAAATAAGATGCTTCTGGGATGCCTTGAAAATCCCAGCCTAAATCAGTTTCATTGTTCAAGCAAATGACTCAACCACCCATATTTGAATCTGTCTTTCTGTCTCTAGTAAACCAGATGGATTTGAATTGGTATCCTAAAAAGGAAAGGCACAACCTCCATTTAGCCATCATTTGAGTCATCTAGACTTACAATATAGAGCATAATTGTTTCTGTAATCCTTTTGTAATATCTGGAAATTAGTTATCCTGAAATGATGTATTTTAATTTGTTTTCAAAATATTAAATATTAAAAGTGCTAGCACATGACCTCTAGATGTAATTAATATAAGATATGATAAACCAGGCATATAATTAAATATCCTTTCCAAAAATAGAGTACTGAGGGAAGCAGTCATTAACTAAGATTATATTACCAAAAGGGAAAACATTACTACAGTCAGTCATCATTGTGAACAACAGCACAACAACGTTCGTTCCTATGCCTGTGGATATCTATTTATAGTATAATGACATAATAACCACATGACATCTCTTCCAGTATCTGAACTTGTGGATATCTACATCTGGAGAAAGAACACAGCAGGCAGTGTTTACATTCCCTGCTCTTATTCAACAAAAAAAACATGAAAAAAATTAAGACCTCAGAAAACAAGAGTGCAGTTTTTATTTACTCCTTTGTTTAAAGGAGTGTATTTTTAACTGATTCACCTGACATTAAAATGCTTTTTCTTCCACAAGAGAAATAGCTATCTTTCATTAGAAGACATGGAGAAAATACAGAGTACGACAGCATGATAACACAATCAACTCTGCCAGGAATTTGAGTTTAATGTTGTCTAGTTTAAATTAATAACTTTCAAAGACAGTAGGTATTGCTTAAATTTGTTTTAATAGGAACTGTATCATTAAATTCCATTGTTCTCACAAACTAGAAAAATATCACATTGTGTTGGAGAAAAGGGACAGGTTTTAGATCCTATTTCAAAAATTCCATCCCCTTTCAACAATTCCATGCCATATAGAAATGGTGCTGGGGAGGGAAAAAAAGAGACAGTACTAATCTGAACTTGGGTAAAATGAAGAAGACTGAACCTTTTAGGAATAAGTATGAAAGCTGTCTTGATTTCAACTTGACTGCATCTGTGAAATGGAGAGATAAGAAGGCAGACAAATACAGTGAGGAAAAAGGAATGACAGAAACTGTCAGATGTGACTAGTAAGCAAGAAGATATCCTACCCTACATTGTTTAGAGAAAAATATACACATATGCTCCAAATAAACAAAAAAACTTCCCCGCATGACTATGTGCCATAAAAGAACTGAGAGGCAAGCTGTATCCTTCATATTTGACCTGAGTTACTCTGAATTCCTTGGGAGCTCTGCATGTTAGTGAAAATGGGCTCTGGGAGGGCCATTTCTGAACAGAAATTATGTTTACTGTGTCCCTGTTGGTGAAAGGATGCATTATGTAAGACATATTTGCATGGTGTCCATCTTTTCTTGCATTTGCTGTGTGTTTATTCTGTTGATGGGCTGACTCGTCTTCTGGGGATGACTTCTTTCTAGAAAATGAGCTAATAAAATTCACAAGGACATTTCTTCCTGTTGATTACTCCTCAGCATAGTCCTCAGTATTTTAATTCTGGACAGCTGAAAATAAGCTGTTGCTTTGGCAACTTTGTTGGCCTTTCAAATTAGCATGTGAGTAAGATATGGCATGGTACAAGTGTATTTCACCTGGTGTAGAACCAACACAATGACATATGCTCTACCTTATAGTATAGCAAATGATTTTTCAGCAGGATGCATGGACCAAAAAGTGTGGACCCACTCCATGAAGGTCAGCAGGAATTATCAGCACTGTCATATTTTCCCTTTCATGGCAAGTTTCTGTAGGCTCATTAAAGCACTCTTACACTTCCGCCCACTACTCCACTTCTTTCCAAGATTCTATGTTTGTCTTTATAGATCTTATGCTTCTGCTTTACTTTCTTTCTTATTGCTTACTTTCTTACTTTTGCAGATGTGTGTTTTCTCTCATTATGACAGCCCACCACCAATGGCTTCACTGTTCCTTAAGAGCTGCAAATTCAGCACTGGTCACACGTGTGCAGCATAACAGAAATGTAGTGGCTTGCAATGTACATATCCTTACCTGTCAACTTCCACCCTTCTGAACTAGCAGAATGAGCACAGCTATCTTCTGTTTACTGGAGAGATGTTCTATTCCTTGTAACTGTCTTGGAATGCACATCACTACTTACACATGACTATTTATCTTACTTTTGCTTTACTCTTATCTTCATATACTCAATATTGGTCTCTATTTGGATAAAAGAAGGAATGAAAGTTCTATAAGCTCTGTGTGAGCTTAAACATCTATAAGTGCAAGCTGTGCTTCCACTTGGACTAGTGATGTGTCTTCCTCCTGTGCTGGCAGCTAGGCAATACAGATGTTTCCTCCTAAGCTGTGAAGGCTCGAAACCTCACAGAAATCACAGGTTTGATTCTTTAATATTAAAAGTTCACTATTTAGAAAAAATTTCTTCTAATGATAGACCTGAATATTCCCAGGAAGAATTCTAGTTCTGATCCAAACTGTGGTTTTCATGTTCAAATGTGTTCTCATAGAAATAATAATCTGAGCCAAAGTAATAGAATTTAGTTTTTCGCTTTGGCAGTGTACCATGTGTAGAACTTGTGTAGGACTTCCTAAGAGAGTTTATGATATTGTTTTTGTTTCCTTTTATTTTTATTTGNGCTAGCAACTTACTTGCAATCATGGCATTTGAATCTTCCAGCCCCTGTAGAGCTGAAAAAGTAGATCCACTCTTGCCCCAGAGGGATGAGACCTACTGATTTTTAAAAGTGCAATATTGACTGAAGTTTCCTTAAGCCCAGAAAATAACAGATTACTTTGCAGAGCCATAATACATTGTTTTGCTACTAACACTGATGATATACAGCAATGTCAAGGTTATAAATTTACTTCATGCAGTTTAAAGTCCACCAGCCTCCATATTGACTTTGTTTTTGGGTTTTTTTCTAAATTAAAGTCCTTTTTGTCAATGAATTCTAGGAAATTATAGATCTACTTGAGAGTATATTAGCTTCCTTACATAAGGTAATGGATTAAACCTTGAAAATTAATATATAAATAATAATATTAAAAGTTCACTATTTAGAAAAAATTTCTNAATTGTAGAATGCTTCTCTTTTTTTTTCCTTTTGAACTATACAAAAGAATATTGAAACTCTTAAATAGAGAAAGATTACTTCATGCCCAAAATTACCTAATGCAAAATATGTTCTTATGTTCAGAGTATCCTTACACAAGTTTTAAACCATTTCAGGCACTAAATCTTTGAAATTTTTATATCAAGATATTAATTATTAAGTCTGCTGTGTGTCTTATTCCCCAAGACATAATGTAGGTAAAAAAAAGAGCTATTTTTGTGTTTCTGCAAAAAAAGTTTGCAGTTAGTGACTTCAAATATTTTTATTATCTTTTTTGACAATATTTTTCTTGGATTCATTATCAGTCTGATTGTCTGGGCTGTCT
>VYXC01006932.1:869514-881569 GCA_013397175.1 Platysteira castanea
AGTCTTCTTTCTATGCCAACATTTCAGTGAGATTTCTGTAGTTAAGTGAGATTTGGAATTGTAGAATGCTTCTCTTTTTTTTTCCTTTTGAACTATACAAAAGAATATTGAAACTCTTAAATAGAGAAAGATTACTTCATGCCCAAAATTACCTAATGCAAAATATGTTCTTATGTTCAGAGTATCCTTACACAAGTTTTAAACCATTTCAGGCACTAAATCTTTGAAATTTTTATATCAAGATATTAATTATTAAGTCTGCTGTGTGTCTTATTCCCCAAGACATAATGTAGGTAAAAAAAAGAGCTATTTTTGTGTTTCTGCAAAAAAAGTTTGCAGTTAGTGACTTCAAATATTTTTATTATCTTTTTTGACAATATTTTTCTTGGATTCATTATCAGTCTGATAGTCTGGGCTGTCTGTAGATCTGGATAACACACATATATGAGACTGCAAAACCTGTATTTCCTTCTCTGTAGCTGAGAAAAATAGGGCAGGTTCATCATCTTTTCTGCCTGCAGCTAAACCTGAATTTGAGGGATTTTGCCACTTGAATATGCTTTAGGCTTTGGTGGTTTGTCTCCTTAGTCATCAGGTCTCTGCCACCTCTGCACTTTTATTGCTGTTGTATAATGAATATAAATTCAAATTCTGCAGATTTCACTAGTACTCTGTTCAGCTTCAGCAAGGCTGCATGAAATATAACATCTAAGTTCTTCCTTACCCAAATTATCAAGATATTGTATTTCTTTTTGTTCCTATGTTAAATAAATTTGAGACTTTTTAATTTTTCAACATCCCCCCCCCCCAAAAAAAAAATATTTAATCCCACATGCAGGACTTATCTCAGATTCTAATTCTAATGATCTGTTTAGGTTCACCTGGATCTAACAGACACTGTGAAAGCCAAAGAGTGGAAAGATGCCACCTGCATTTACTTTTCTGTAGCACATACTGTACTTTCTTTACTGTCGATTGAAGAAAGTAAGAATCTGTATCCTTCTCAATGTCGGGTTTAAAGTAGGATGAACTGTGCTACTGTTTTCATACTTGAACACTGCCTATCAATCCCTCTTTTCCTGAAGACATTATTTAGTGGTCCTTTTGTCTTCTCACAGGTGATCTTCTCAAGTGATCATATAGTTATTAAACAAAAAGATAGACCAGACATATAAAGAGGTATAAAGAGGTGCATATATATGTATACTGGCCAAAAGATGCACTGATTAACAAAATCAGGACAAGTCTGTAACCAGTTATTTCCATTTGTTGGGGAAAAAATGACCATTTTCTCTTTGTGAATAAAGTGGACATCTAAGCCTTTGGCAAAACTTTCCTAATTTCTGTCACATGTGGTCCTGAGACAGAATCACAAAACAGTTAACATTGGAAGGGACCGTGGCGATTATCTAGTCCAACACCCTGCCAAGGCAGGGTCACCTAGAACAGGTGACACAAGAACATGTCCAGGTGGGTTTTGAATATTCCCAGAGAGAGAGATTCCACAACCTCCCTGGGCAGCCTCTTCCAGTGCCCTGCTACTCTCAGTGTAAGGAAGTTCTTCCTCATGTTCAGTGGAACTTCTTGTTATTTAGTTTATGGCCATTGCTCCTCATCCTCTTACTGGGCACCACTGAAAAGAATCTGGCACCACTCCTTGACACCAGCCTTTGAGATATTTATATGTATTGATGAGATCTCTCTCAGTCTTTTCTCCAGACTAAAACCAGCTTCAGCTCCCACAGTCTGTCCTCATAAGAGAGATGCTGCAAACATCTAATCATCTTTGTGAACCTCAGCTGGATCATCTCCAGTAGCTCCTGGAATATATTTTAAGTGCAGGAATTATTGCAAGGTTGAAGTGGAGCAAATTTATTATTTTTGGAGACGAAAAGACAGAACAGCAAACAGTTTCTTCTGTGTAACCTAGTTTCCAATTTTCTCTGGAGGACAGTGGGTACCAGACTTAAGATATGATTTAGGCTATGGAAATTATACTTAACTCTGTTTTGAGTGATCCCAAAGAAAGATCTGCTTCTCTTTTTTTTTTTTTTTTTTCTAAAATCACTGTACTGCAGAACCCTAGAGCCTTTATGTTTCAGGAGGAATGAAGGAATGACATCAGGAATGTTGGTATACATCTCTAATTGCCACCTTGTTTGTGTGTGGCAAGAGACCAACCTCTTGTAGTTGGTCTACCTAGTGCATCCCAAAGTACTGAAAGATTTGGCAATGTGTAACAATCCCTACAATATTCAACACAGTTCCTGGGAGCTTGTGAATTCTATTGTCGTATAAAGCTTACTAGAATCTTGTAGAAGTCGTCCCTGCTGGTGACTCAGCGCCAACCCCCCCCAATTTCTACTCTGAAAAATGGACAAAGGGAAACCATCTCTGCCCTATCGCATGAGTCTGGCAGATGGAGAACACAGCATGGATTTCTCAGCAAACTCCAAAGAGCTTGAAGTATAAAGGCATTTTTTTTTCATTCGTATAGTAAGATTTACTTTAAGTGTTGGAAAAAATGAAAGTTATGTAATTGATGTGAATGTTTCTATTTTTCCCTTCCTGCAGGAATAAGTGGGGGGAATGTCTCCACAAGGTACACATTTGTCTGACCCCTTCATTCAGCTTACCTAGTCTCTTTCTTCTTTAGTCACATTCCCTACACTTTCCACAGGTTAGATATGATCAAGTCATTCTGCTTTTGATGACATTTTGAGTTTAGATTTTAAGCCTTCATCCACTAGCTGAAATGTCTTCAGCATCAACTGAATGGTTTGTTTTCCCTCTCCCGTTTCTGTCATCTGAAAAGAAATGTACTGAGTGATTTTGGTCTGATGCTTCAGAGCCAGACCCCTTTTGCCTCAGGTAGCATGGGATTCAGCAAATGCAAGAACTGGACTCTTCTGTCAGTTGTTCTGACCATTTTCTTTTTCTATGTCCTTTATTTCTGTATTTGGACTTTTTGCCTTCTTGTGGTAGGCTGACCCCGGCTGACAACCAACTACCCACCAGCTTCTCACTCATCTTCCCAATGTGGGATGAGGAGAGCATCAGGAAAGCAGAAGTGGAAACCTCATGCATCAAGATAAGGACAGTTCAACAAGTGAAAAAGCCCTGTATATGCAAGCAAACCAAAAGAAGGAGTTAAGTCACTACTTTCTGTCCTTGGACAAGTTCCAGTAAAGCAGAGTCTCAGCACACCTAACAGCTGGTGAGGAACACAAATGTCATAACTTGAATACCACTGCTACTCCTTTCCTCTTCATTTCCCTGAGTTTTATAGCCAACCACAATGTCATTTTCTGTGGGATATATCTTTGGCCAGACAGAATCGGTGGCTTACCCCACCAACTTCTTGTGTACCTCTATCTGCTTGCTGGAGGGGCCAGAGTAGGAGAAAGAGCGAGCCTTGATGCTGTCCAAGCCCTGTTCAACAGTAGCCTTGCGTGTTATCAACAAAGTCACAAATCTACCATAGACACAAATTTTAGTCACAAATCTACCATAAAAGCTGCTGTGGAGAAAATAAACTCCATCCCAGCCAGATCCATTCTGCTCTCTCAGAGGAGGACATGAACTCCAGTAAAAGTTCTTTTTAGGATCACCATTTTTATTGAAAAGAATTGAGGACTGGGATTTCTTCTCCAGTTCTGTGAGGATAATAACTTTTACTTACTCATTTTTTTGCACTGAGTTGCCACTGCTGCTACTAAAATGTGTAGTCTGTATTGGAGACCTTAGTTTATCTTGAACTATGGTTATTGGGGAAATGGATTTCCTAACAGATTTTGGTGGAATTATGCTTTGGACTATTTTAAGGCACCAAACAGAACAAGATCTAGCATTCTCTTTAAGTGTATCCATACCTGTTAGAAACTAGTAGGCATACAAATTGTAGTAAGAAAGGGAAAATTGTATGTATTACAAGCATGTGCTTTCAACAGCTCAGTATGATTGCTATATATCAGGGTCCAAGTACATATATATATATACAAGTATATATTCTGGTCCAAGTACAAAGAGCTTGTTAAGAGACCACAGAAGAGTTTTGCAAACTGATGAAGCTTTTCCCTACCTTTTTTACTGGTTAAATTACATGTAGTAATGCCTTTTTCATAAACCATCCTGCTACATTATGCTGTAGTACTCTGTTAAGCAAGTGGTTTAAATTCTAATTAAACATCTTTGCTACATCAAGGTCACTGTCTGTAAGCACCTACTGCTTAGAGCTGCTATTACAGTAAGTCACAGTTACTTGCACAGTAACTTGTTACCCAGTTACTATTGTGTTATCCTGGTCCATTCAATTCCAACTTTTCCATAGCTGTACTCATTATTGACTGAAAAACAGCTGTGGATTGGTGGACTCTTTCCAATGCATGAAATGTGCTTTAATTGCACTGCTGATATTAACTGGACGGTCTGTGGCAGGATCAATGGAAGTTGAATTTTGCTATGCTTCTGATAATGCTTTGACTGGAGGAACGGTCTATAAAGTTCTCTTTTCCTGCCCATAGACTGGGGCACAAGGTAGCAGTAAAGGGGAAAGTATGAATGAGTGATGGATGGGAAAAAATTTGCCATGATGATGTTCAGCAGTGCAAGTGCATAACTCTGGGCTGCATTCTGTGTTTTATGATTTTGTTGCCAGTTGTTGTTATCCGTGGGGGTCTGTAGGATGTTGACTTAGAAACGACAGGTTCCACTTAAGGAGCTCTAGGAACATTGTTCCTGAGAGGGTTGCTTTAGTTACAGATCTTACGTAAGCCTGGTCAATTAGCTGAGTGCACCAAACTCACCGATGTTGCTCCAGCAAAGTTTACCTCACCTGACAATCAGAAAACACAAGGTTAAATAAAAGGCTGGTTGAACAAACATCTCAAGATCATGAGACAGGCCTCTGCAGTACATAATTTATGGTGCATTTATGGTGTTCAAGGCAGCAAAACGTTTCTGTTGGAAATCTGCACAGGAAGGTAGCACGCCCTGGCATTTACCACAGCAGTTATTCTTGATTCCTGTATCTAAATAAAGGCAGTTTGAAAATTTGATTTGCCTGTAAGTGACTTAACTGCTTTGCCAATCTGTATTGCTAGTGTCATAGCAAAAATTATTGAAATACTTTTTCCTTATTATTGCCATATTTTGCTTAACTTTAAAGTGAAATATCAACAGACGTGACCATGGAAAAATCCTGTTTGACAAAGACCAGGGCAAAACTTCTGGACTTCCTCAGCTGTCATACATTAACATAGTTTTCCTGATATAATGGAATAATGCTTATGAACCTCCTGCTGAGGATTTTTCTGACCACTAGTTTATAATCAATGAACTGCTGTGCAGAAAGACAAATAAACTGTTCAGGAGACTAATAATGATATTGCTTTAAATATGACCTCCTTCTGCCATGACAAGATGTAATTGGACAGTAGGAAAGAGGTTTTGAGCTTGGCTGAGGTTCTCATCAGAAAGCTTTCAGAGCTTCCTTACTCTCAAAATAAAAAAGAAAGGAGAGAATAGGCTGAGACACTTCTCTATTTCTGTTACAGGTTCTAACAAAGCTAACAAAGCACCTGGGATCAGCACAGAAGAGGCAGCAGTTGTTCTGCTCATGTTTAGTTGTTAAAAAGCAGGTTCTAGTCTGTTCCTTTATCACTAGCACTCATTAAAAAGGTGTAGGATATAGTACCCTGCTCTATGTCAGTATCCCTCACTTTTAACCCCTGCCATTTTAACCCAGGATGTGAAACAGCAATCAAAGTTGGAGCAATTTTTTCATCTTCTTTTCAGCATTGTAAGTTGCTACTTCAGTTTACATTATACCTGAAGGAAAGCTTATGTGCTTGAAAGTCTGTCTGTTTGGCAGCAACATCATATTACATAGTAAAAAAAAAATACTACCTTTCCCATAGTAATAGATGATGAAATCTGACCTACAGTGTATCATGGGTCACTGAATTCCCCCAGATACCCTGTAGCTGAGCACAATACCCTGTGTTTCAGCTGAAGCCCACCGTGTTGGCCTAAAGCATACTCCCTGAAAGGCATCTGATGTTCTTGAGAAAGTAGGAGCTCAGGAAGATTGGTTTCGATGATCTTAGAGGTATTTTCCAACCAAAAAGATCCTATGATCCTGTGATTCCTTTGTAAGTTGTTCGAGTGGTTTGCTTCCTTATCATTAGGAAATGGTGTGTTTTAGTTCCTGTTTAATTTTCTTTACTTCAGTTTTCAGCTGCCGTTTTTTGTTACACCTCTGTTAGATTGGAGAGCTCTTGCATTTTCTCCCTGCGAGGGTACTTATATGCTGTAATCAAGTCACCTCTCAATCCTTTTGACAAGCAACACAGATTGAGCTCTCTAAGTCACTTATAGCAAGGGTTGAGAGTGCAGCTTCTAGCTCAAGTATACAAGCCTGTTGTGGTCAAAGATTAGTAATTAATGTCATTAGAAATGGACAATTCTTTTTGAGTGACTGAGCCTCACAAACAACTTTCAGCTGATGAGTTCAATAATGCAGACTGAAATACCTGTAAGTCAGTTAACTATAATTATGCATATACTCATAAAGACAGGGGGTGTCACTTCTTCATTTTAAAGTGGTCTCTGTAAGGGAAGGGTATTTAGTGAAAAGAATGAGAATTAGAAACTCTACAGTATAATTATTCCCTTTTATAAATTTAAATGCTTGTTTCTGTCTTAGCATTTCCTCTTCTACTTCATTTTTTTAATGCTGCTTTCTGAGAAGACAAAACTGATGACATAATTACTAGGTAGAAATTGTAGGTATCGAGCACCTTCTTGAAATCACCTCCTCTCGGTTTCCTTGCAAGCTAGACTAACTGAATATATTTGTAATTGAAAGGTTGCTCAGATTTTCATGATTCTGCACAACTGCAAAAAAAGTTTGGTGGCAAAACATATGAAGCCATATTTACGTAGGAGCAAACATGCTTGTTTCACTGCTTCATTAGCAATGTGCTGTGTCTGATTTTGTTTATACTATAATTAGCAAACCACCCTTAAGGCATCCTTTATCAGAAGCAATTCCTAGAGGAATTTGGTTTTATTTGTGGTCTGAAATCAAGACTGAATTATTATTTTCCCAAGTTTTGGCTCTGTGACTACCTTAAAAGAGAAACTAACCCATGTGTGATCAATCCAGCAAAGTCTTTTTGATAAATGCCTTGTGGAAACACAGAATCTGTTCTGAAGCTGTGTGTTGCTCAGTTCTCTTCTCCGTGTTGAGTATATTCATGCAGAATGTGTGATATGAGAACAGTCTTTCAGACCAGGCTTTATTTATTGTCTTGTTTTAATCAGTTGGGTTCACAGAGGCAAAGCATGTAATGCTATTAGACTCCTATCTGGAAGATTTCTCTTTTCACTCTGGTCCACTGCAGTCACCTGTCAGCACTGCCCCCGTCATTGTCAGCGCTGTCAAACCTAACAGCACCTGAAGCAGGGCAAGAAGTGGACAGAACAAAGTCTGAATGAAATGGCTTCACATTCACTTTTAGCAATGTCAGTTCCTCACCATACCTGGTATTTCGGGCTTGCTTGTGACAAGGTTGCCAATATGCTCAAAGCAGAAACTTTTGAATGAGTGAACTTCTTCAGAGCAGAACAATATCTTTTCACATCTTTATTCTACCTGCATGTGTGACAATGGCATGGAGCAAAATGCCAGGTGTGAGTAGAGTATCAAACTCTAATTTGAGTCGTGGTGGTGATGCCAGTTTGCTTTTTGGCTGACTGCCCTTTGAAGGACTAGTAAGAGGGTGGAAACACTTTCTAGTTTGTTGTTAGGATCAAATTAAAACCAGAATTAGGGTCAGTAATGAGTATTAGATTGTGGTCCCTAAGGATAAATAATTTTTATTCTCAAATTGTGTGGTTTTAATCTCAAATGGACAGGATGCAAATGTTGTTCTGTTTTTATCATGTGCATTAAATAAGCTAGATGGGGAACTATGTGTGATTTTGAGCGTCCATGCTGGGACAGCTTTTCATCCTCTGATCAGGATGCGACTGAAATCACATTGTTCACCTGGACCTGACACCAGTATGGCTGCTGTTCTCTACAGCAAAGCCTCTCTCAGTGGACCAGCTTGGCACCCATCCCTCTCTCAGGTGGGCAATCAGACACATGGTACCATCTTTTTTGTATTCTTTTTATAAGACAGCCAGGTCAACCTAGTAAATAAATGCTTGCTACTTTCTACAGGTTTTTTCTGGTATATTAATTAAAGTTTCAGCTGATGGGCCCCTGTGATTAAATACAAAACTTTTATTCTTCCTATTTTTGTTCTGGTTTTCCATGTATGCATCTATAACAATGTGGCTGCATCATGAATAAATTGTTTCTGTTCTTCATTTCTGTCTGCAGAGAACTATGTAGGCAGAGTGCATACCAGATATATAAATGCCACACACAAATAAAAAAGAAATACAATATATTATCATTAAAAGAGATTTCCATGACTAGTCGAAATATCATTATTCTTTTGTAACTGGTTCTATGGTTTCTCAGCATTTGGGAATACTTTAGTTGATGCTATAATAATTTCTATTTTAAGAAAACGTTGGGTCTTTTATGAAGCATGACACTCTTTGTTTCCATTCTTTGTTACAGTCTTTTGAAACTCCTCGGTGTTTCTCTTAATAGTGTGAGAAATATTTTCAGGGCCAAATAATTCAGTAAGAGACTAAAATAGATATCTTTTTTTCCCCCCCAAATTCTATTCAGTTTGCTTTCTTGATGTTTTGAGAGTTCTTTTGTCTATCATGTTGATATTCTCCATGTAGTTTGGAATAATGTGAAGAGTCTTTATGCCTTCAAATCACTATTGAAAATTACGATGCTACTTTGTTCTTAAACCAGGCTTTAGTGTATGTGTATATATACTAAGAATAGTTCTGAGACATGACATACAAGTTAAATTTTTTCCTTAAAGAAAAATATTCCCTGAAAGTCAAGAAAACAAGAAAGGGTGTTTGGCTGGGAAGAAAAAAAAAATGAAGGGATCATTGTGAGAAATTTTTAAACTTTGTTCTAGAAATTCTGATGCTGAATTTATTGGTAGAGTAGAACAATGTTTTACTTGCATACTTGGAAAGAGGTGATGGAACAGGTTAACAGAACAAATGTCTGTCTGCTTTTATGTCTGTTTGGAGGGTACTAGCCCAAAACAACACATTGTCTGATCTGGAAAAGTGCTTTTCTCTGGCACACAGATAAATAGTTTCTGACATGAATGATTTAGCAGGACATAATGCAGTGGTGAGCCCTCTAGAAGAAAAAAAAAATTTTCAAATTTTCCTTCAGTTTTAGTGTAGGAAGAAAGATGAAGCTGAGCATTAAGTCAGTAGAAGCTTCTAGTGAGAAACAAGAAGGGATGAGAAGCCAAGGGCTGTGAGCAACAGTGGGAGGAAAAGCCTGGAAGTGCTGCAATGGAAAACAAGTTTTAAGTAGACACACAGCTGTGCCAGGGACAGGTGGAAATTGAGAGCTGAGCAAAATCCACAGACTTAATACAAGTGGAACTGTCAGCCAACAACTTGTTGTATCTTCATGCACAATGACAAAGGATCTACAGTATATAATTACTCTCCAGAGGAGTCCGGGCCAAAAAGGGTTAACAATGCCAAGGCAGAGAAGTCCAGGTAACAATTCCCCGAAGACTGATGTTGAAAGACAGTTCTGCTTATCTTTTCTTGCATTTGTTGTCAGTTGTCTACAGGATTTATAGCTTCTTCCACATGTCAACCTCTGTTAAAGCCCTACCTTGCTTAATATCTGTGTTAATAAGTTCTGCTTCCCCTACCTTGCCTAGAAGCTGTGCACATCTCATCCATGGGTTTTGTAGGTTGCAAATGAGAATTTAAGAATCTTCATGTTTTGTGCCTGTAGTACCACTGAGGTAAAGCTGTTTCATTGACTTTCGAACTTGATTTGGGTTGTAGGGAAGTTTGTGATTTTACCTGCTGTTTTGCAAGGCTAAGCACTGGATTGCTTACAGCCAGAAACTCCATATACTGCAGCACAGACCTCTTACAGACTGATGACAGCTGGGTCTCTGTCTTCTGCTTACTGGTCCAGTCTGTGCTTTTACCATTTTCTAGCTATAGAGCTGTACCTTTGTTTCTTGTCAGGCATATGGTTGAGGCTGCAGAGGGTGGGTTGTGTCTTATTCACTTGCGAACTGATTCAGGAGAACAAGCTGGATTAGTGAAATTTAAACTGGTGGTAAAAGGAGTTTCTGCAGGTGCCTTGGTAAGTGGTTCCCCAAGGATGACTGGTGGGTTTGGGGAAGGAAGCAAGCTGCCCTCTGTTGGCCAGAAGGCAAAACTTGGCCCTTTTCCTTTCTTTTTGTAGATGAGGGATTGAGTGATTCTGACATTGTCTTTTTGTCAGAAAAAGCAGACATGTGTCTTTTTATAGGTTGCTACACTGAGAAGTTGCATGTAGTTTGGCAAAAGATAAACAAACATGAAAATGTCACTTTCACACTGTTTAAAATATTTCCATTTTTCAGCCTTGCTGCAAGAGCAATAAAGAAACACAAGAATTTGAATTTTCATTTAGGAGGATTTTCTGTTGCATCAATTTTGTGTTAATTTTATCAGTGTGAATAGGAATCCAGCAGCATGAACAAAATATAGAGAGTGAATACTAAGCTGGGACTGTAAATGTATACAAGTGCATGGTCTCTGCTGGTAGTGATTACAAACAACATGAGGATAAACCAGAGCACAAAGAAATCTGGAGACGTCAGGAACTGGGAACTTCTCATTTTCTGAACTTTATTTCTGTGATTTTCTGTACTTGTTGCTTCAAATTGCCTGTTTGTTGGCAGAACCTACTGCTAATTCTAGACTTTAGGTGACAGCATTAGGTGACATCCTCACTAAATACTGCAGCAGCTGGCACCTCTGGAAGCACTGTGAAATCTTCACATTTATTGATCTCTGTAGAGGAAGCTACAATTTACAGGAGTTTACAGAGCCTTGCTAAGCAAGCAGAAGTGTTTGTGTACATGATGAGTTCCAAGTCCAGTAAATATTACTGTTTGACTCAGCTTTATGTTCCTATAACCTGCACTCTTTTCTTCTGTGCAATATACTGATGGAAAACTCAGTCACCGAAGTGAGTAAATAAATGAATCACATTATCGTGTTCGAAGACATAATAAACCTACATTATCCCATTATGCCTCATGTTTATCTCACAATTTCAAATAATCTTTAACAGTGGGAAAAGTTCTGTTTGCAGATGTTTCTCTCTGTGCCTGCCTATGCTCCTTTTCTGGATGACAGGCAGTAACCAAATAATGTGGAATGGCCAAGAGAGTTTCGGGATTTATTATGTCTCTTCTATCTTAAGAAGTGTCTTTAGGACTCTGTAGAGATGAAATGTGCCCTCTGCATAATCCAAGACGAGGGGCAGATTCCTGAACAAAGGAGAAATGCTTGAGCTGCTTTGTTTTTTCTTAAAATGCTTGCCTTGATAGCTATACTTATCTGTCACTAACTGTTTTGGATGCTACATTTCTGTGGTTTTTGTATGTTTATATTTGGTGTAAAGGCGGGAGCTTTTCTTTCTGCTAATATTTCCTCACGAACTTATATTGCCCAGGAAAATGTGATGAGGGTGCTGAGAAAGATACCGAAGAATTATAATAAGAGGCAATCTTAGGGTTTATTGACAAATGCTATGTTTCAAGTGTATAACATGCAGTCCTCACTAAAATGTTGTCTTGTGTAAGTATTGCACTGTTGGAAGTGGTTGTTGCTATAGAAGCACGGGAGCTGCTGACAGTGCTGGCAGCAGGAACCGCAGCAACAGCAGAAGGCTACCTTATGGGCTTGGGAATGAGAGTGCATTTTATATCCCATTGCTTCTCTTTCCACTGGGAAAACAATGCTAGGAAGAGAAGAGAAGAGAAGAGAAGAGAAGAGAAGAGAAGAGAAGAGAAGAGAAGAGAAGAGAAGAGAAGAGAAGAGAAGAGAAGAGAAGAGAAGAGAAGAGAAGAGAAGAGAAGAGAAGAGA
>VYXC01006932.1:881761-909293 GCA_013397175.1 Platysteira castanea
GAAAAGAAAAGAAGCCTTATTATTTTTGAAGTTGCAAATTTGTTTTTAACTCATCTCAGGTGGATCAAATTAGATGAATTCATGAATGAGGATAGGGAACTGTTCAGAAAGGTTTGGCTACACTCAGAACTGTTTACAAATAGCTCCCAAATAATAAGGAAAAAAAAAAATCAAACTGAAAAAGTCCCAACAACAGCTGTAAATGGCAGTAACTGTAGTGGGCTGGAGGAAAAAAGGGAAGAAAGAAGTCTCTACAACAGTGAGAATTGGCTTCAGTAATAAAGGACAAGAACTTGCATAGGAAAATTTCTGGTTTATAGCCCTATGCCATGACTGCCTCAAAAATGACGTCTTGTACATGGGTAATAATCACCCTTCAACAGCTTTGAACACTGCTCTTTGAACCTTGCTCTGGCATGCAGCAAGGATGGATGGCAATAGCACACTACAGGACCAGATGAGATCCTGTGTGTCCTCTTCAGCATCCAAGAAACAGTCTCAGGAAGACACTCTTTGCTGTCCCACAACATGTGAAGCAGGAATGTGCTCTCCTTTGCCCCAGTTTTGTTATATTTAGTTCCTTACTGTCATTCCTCTTCTGCACTGCTGCATCCTGCCAACAGCCTCTCCACTCCACCTCTCTGGCTCATCTCTTCAAGACAGAGCTTCTCCCTAGCCTGCTGGGCTAAGAAAGATTCCTGTATGGCAATGCTCCCTCTATTTTTTTTCCATAGGATATGAGAAAAGTGGTCAGTGAAAAGGTCTCCCTTATCTCCTGCTATTCAGATATGCAGCACTTTTCCTTCCTCTCCTGTACAACTGAGGATGAGCCCCAGTCTGAGAGAAGTCTATATGCACTCCCAGTTTTAGGGCACTGAACACAGCAGGAGAAAGCAATGAGCATTTAGCAGGGTTGCTGAGGAATTCACACTTCCACAGATTAGAGTCTGTTCCTGATTTCTGACTTAACAATAATGTTTGAGAAGATCCAAAATGCTGTGCATTTGCTCTTCATTAATTGCAAACAGTGAAGCATTAGTGTCAGTCAGAATTTCATGCTTTTACTTTTTTTCTTTTTGTTTTATTTGAATAACCATAATGTGAGAATGGAGATACAGTGAATACTGGGTCTGAATAAAAGCCCTTCCAGAACAACAGCCTCAATGTAAGTTTAGGGTAGACAGTGATCATTCTATTGTGTATTCTCCTTGCTTCAAGATGTCTGTGGCCCAGGATGGTTTTAAGCAAGAGGTGATGGTTTTGTATTTAGTAGCCCCGGACTGAGTATTCTTCCATGATGTTCTCCAGATGATTTCCAAGCCCATGGAGGTGTTTGAATCCACAAGGTGCAAGCAGGCCCATGGCTTTAGCATCTGGTTGTGAACAAAATGATACCCACAGTTTGTCTGCGCCTGCTGACAGCAGGGAGGGGCTTAATTCATGCCTCCTAGTTTTTGTGGCGGAAGAGTCAAAAATGTCGTGAAGCCATATCTGTGAATATGGATGAACTCGATAGCAAAGAGTAAGCTGAAGATAATGATCTGAGAGTTTTTTGTGGTGGAAGAGGATTTGATCTTATATGTACCATAACCATGTGTGTCTGAACTGTATATATATAAACTGCAATGGACTTTGCCATTACAAGATAACCTTGAAGGTAGTTCCAAATATATCTAACCCCTGTCTTTCAGAACACCTTAATCTTGCATCCTGACAAATATTGTCACAGCAAGTACTATATAGATAAGATGTGAGCTAAAGCCTACCAAAGTTTACCAAGCCCTTTTCCGTCCATGAAATCCAAAATAAGCTTAGTATAGAAAAGTGGTTTAAGGTATCTTAGTTTCACTCTGTGAGTGGCTTGCAAGGCTTAAATGACAGTATTCTACCTTTTGAAAAATATTTACCCCAAAATTATTCAACCCCTTTTTTTTTCCATTTGAACCTGCCTAAACAAGGATTCATTACTGTTAATAGGATTTTCCTTTTCTTTAGTGTCATTAAATAAACTCTACTTGGATAGCAACAACAACATCATCTCCTTGGATAGCAACAAAAAATGGAGCCAGAAGGGAGAATCCTATTCTAGTGCAGGATATCACTAATGTAAATAGTCTACTTGAAAATTACATATCTTTTTTAAACTGTTAGAAACACTGTAAACATTTCAGATGTTATCCCATGCAGTTAATACAATGTGTGGGGAAAGAATGAATTTGTTTAAAACTGGCATTTCCTAAAGCAGAAAAAAAAGCCTTATACATAATAACAAAAATGAAGCTTCTAAGTGAATAGTACACAGCTCATTAGAAAGAAAAAACTCCCAGGGTCCCTGAAGGTAAAATACAATGAATGTAGCCTATTTAAAACTTCATTCAATGAATATGACTTTTTCATACTAAAAAAAAGCAAATCATATTTCACAACACAATGGATTATTTTAAATGACTTATTTTTCACTATTTAATGTTCTTATTATATAAGCTGCATTTTCCACTCAACTGTCTTTAAGAAATCATATTTTTCTAAATGTGGTTTACTAAGGAATTTAAAAATGAATCATCAGGCAGTACTGAGATTTCTCTATTGTTTATTTGATGTATAAATATTTGGTGATGCATTTAAGGTAAAAAGTCTCCCTGCAGTATGCTGTAGTAATTTACAGCTGCCATGTTAAAAGACAAGTATTTAAAAGGTATGTATAGAAACTGTTGGGAGACATTGGGCTGTGTGGAAAAATACTGACATACTAATATGCCACTACTTAAAAGAACGTCAATGATTTTACAAGATGTTGTAAACAACATTTATCCTGGACCAGTTTCTTTAGCCTCATTTTCAAGCCGCCAATATGTACAGTGGACTTAGAGGAGGAAATGACTCAAAGACAAAGAATAACATTTTCATTTGAAGTCAGGTAAAGCAGTAAATGCATCTTGCAGTTGATCCAGAGCATGGAGGAAAGAGTCTCTTCATGTCCATCATAATACCCTTGCTGAAAGTGAAGTGCTTAGTTAATCAGCAGTTGGCGCCCAGTTCAGGATTCTTATTTTTATAGTATAGTTGACAAGATCACAACAAAACAGCTGAGGCTTCTCTTAAGTACTGCCAGCCAGAAATGATTAAAGATGTTTAAAGGCACAATGTCTACTGACAGATGGGTGAGCCATGCAAAGTAAGCAAGCAAGGCAGAGGCCTCTGGTTTGAAAAGACTCCTCCAGCTGATATACAGTAGCCTGTGCTGACCATGCTGGGTGAGGGGTGAATTTGCTGCTCATTTGATTTGCAACCCAGGCTGGTCTACATGACATCTGCCATGAGCATGGCTCAGGACGTGTTTAAGGGGACTGTTCTGCATAAGCAAGAACCATGTACTGTGTGGTCAAACAAGTGTTGTAGGTTCAGTTCTGCTGTTCTCCTTGAAGATAGACAACGTTCCAGCTACATTTGGCTACCAACACAGGAGACCATACTTAAGCAATCAGAAGTTGAGATGCATAGGAATAGCACACTTTGTATTTTTGGAATATTTCATGACATTTACATGCTTGTATTCCATCTTGTCTGACTTCTTTTGTTTGTCTCTGAACAACTCAGACTTACACAAAGAGGATTTGGATGAAGACGCACACATTCTGAGACCTAGGTTAGATAACAATGGAATACGACTGTAATTCAATGAGAATAATATTTACTAACTTTGTTCATAATCTAGGAGTCATACTGAGTGTCCACATGTGCTGACTGGGCGGAAGCATTCTTCAACAATTTTGACAAGTTTTTCCTGGTAAGAAAGCTGTGACCTTTCTCTTTCAATATTATTGAAGTCCAAGTCATCTGCAGATTGAATTACTTCAAAAAACTCTGGACTGTGTTATGATTTTCAACAAACAAAAGAATAATTTTTTGCCTAGCCTAGGAGGGGCTGAATTTTTCAGATATGGTCATGAATGTGTTTGTGATTTGTTAAAGAGTGGAGGATTTTTTAGGTGGTATTATGGGTGTTTTGTCTTCAAAGTCCTATCTCATGTCGCTACAGGTACCCCAAACACTCTTTAACACTTCTTTCTTCCTCTTTTTCTTTCTTTCTTTCTTTCTTTCTGTCTGTCTGTCTGTCTGTCTTTGTGTCTGTGTTTTCAGTTACATTTATTGTTTGCAACTATTATTTGTATGCTAAATGCTCTCCTAGGTAATTACTATCCTTGTCTGGCAAACCTGTGGACTATGCACTAAGTGTAATTTATTAGGTATCCTTCATATTTTTAATAGTCCAAACCTCTGGTCACCACCAAAGTGGTGTCTCTTGGGGTGACTTTATGATGTGTATCCCCTATCGCCTGCTATTTGGTCTATTCCTTTAATTGCTTTTTAAGTCATTGTATTTCACTGGAAAATACATGTGAGACTTTCTAGCATGAGCAGTCTGTGTGAGATACTGCTAAAACAACTGAAGTTCAAGGCCATTTGTTGCAGTGTCTTGTATCCTCTATGTTCAGCACTGGACATGTTCAGTTCATTTCCCTATCCAAAAGCTGTCATGTGCCACTATAAGATGACATGTCTGGCTAAGTTGAAGGGAGGGTGTTTGTGTTTGGGTGCAAATTGCGTGTCTTTCTTTTGTGTGTGAAGCAAAACTGTAAAGCAGTTTTCTTTACAAGGGAGCTTCTCCACTACATGCATGCCCATGCCACAGAATCAGACCTGCTGGCAGAGCTGCCAGATGCCCCACAGGGGAGCCCCACTGCTAGAGGCAGGCCAGCACCTTAAGCGTGGTACTGTGCCCAAGTTAGTAAGCCTGATGTTGGGTTAGAGGTCCTGCAGAACTCATTTGTGACTCCCTGTGTGTGACTAATGCAGCCATTATTTTCACACCACATTGCACACCACAGCACCTCCAACATCTGGGCCTGGACACCACTAACTGGCACATGGATATATATTTAAAGTCTTACTTGCAAGGATTGCACAGAGGTGGGGGGAAGGGTAGAGCTGTTGGAGGGGTCTTCTCCATTTTGGACCAGTGTGGATTTTAGGAACTGCACACGTGGAGGTGGGTAGAAGCCTGCCCAGCACACAGGTCTGACACTAATTTAAGAAACTGTGGGCTTGGGCTAAAAGATGTTGAATTGATGAGCTCTAGTCAGCTCCTAGGAGCTTCCAGTCTCTGGTAAAGCTTGTTTATAAAAGAGATTTTGGAACAGAAAATTTAGGAAATATTTAATTAACTGAAATGTTATTAGAGTGCAATGAATATCTGCAACTAAACTTTTAGTTTCCATTCCTGTCACTCCCTTTGCAGTGTGGGAGATGCAAAGGATAAGAAGCCATGCAAGTCTTGTCAGTAAGACTAGCTGTGACTTTTAAATATATTGTCTACACCCTAAGGGAAGCCTATAAAAACTTGAACATGAAATCATTACACTGTTTTGTCATGCCCAAATGACAATAACAACCATGAAACCTTTTCTGTAAAATGCCTTTACTTAGGCTAACTCGATTTGCAATGATTTAAATACTGAAACAAATTCCCTCTATTTCCATCTTGCATTTAAACAAACTGACAGCATATTGGCACCATCACTGCCTCATCTTACTATAAAACAGCAGAAATGAGCAATCTGTCAAGTTCCTTATCTGTGCTCTTTTTAGTCTTGTACAGTGTGTGCATCTTCACAAGAAAAAAAATCATAAATACAGCTGTGGTCCCTCCCTGTGTGGCTGTTTTTGATATCCTTGTTATAGCTAAAGCTCTAGAAACCTGGAAAAGCTTCATGGGTATGGATGAGTGGTCTTACTGGTGAGGAAAAAACTGGGAAGGTAAAGCAATGATGGCAATGCTCATTCAGCACTCCTGGAAATGAATAAATATCATATATTTGGCTGGAGCTACTTCCAAGAATAAACAGTGGTTTAAATCTGGATTCACATCAGCACAGGACACAAAGCAGTTCTTATAGGGGGTGACCATTGGCCAGCCTTGCAAATAAAGGAAAAGACTCTTCTCTCAAAATATTCCTTTTGTTTTCAATAGAGAATATTCAGGAAGTAATAAGCTAACTCCATCTGCCATGAATCTGGTCAAGTAAGAATATATAAATTAGTTAAAAAACTCACTTAGAAGTTGAATTTGAATTTAGATTTACCCAGGCTGTTTAGATTTACTAAGTTACTTAGGCTGATTTAGATACAGATGAGTCCAAGACAACTTGCTCAGCATTCAGAAGCATGTAAACCGTATGTATTGATGGATTGCTTCTATTAAGAAAGGGATTCTGGTGTTTGTTGTTCGTGATGATATTTACCTTTGATACAGTGCTTTAAATAAAAAAAACATATAGTACTGACTTTGCATGAATTTTGTATTTGCACCCATAATATCTATGTAAAATTAACTGAGAAATCTTATATGAAGGAGTCTATTACATCTATAGTAATAATCTCTTCTACTGCCTTCGTTGAGATGTTCTCAATGAGACTTTAAAGTGGCTGTTCAAATAATCGTGAGAATTAAGCCTCGTGCTTCTCAGGTAGAAAGAAATATGGTCTGTCTTTTTAAAAAAAATTTTTAAAGTCCAGTGGAAATGAAGAACAACATGCATAATGTTGTCAACGCGGTTCTTATTCCTGAATTCAAATTAGAGGTATAAAAGAGAAGCAGACTGTGTCTGTAGCAGTGTGAAAGTGTCAGAATAGAGGTAAGCATGTTACGAGGATGTAAAGACAGCAAAGGGCAAAAATCAATTTTGCAACTGATTTTAGAATTTCTTCACAATAGGGTGATCTTCTAAAATACATTTGACATAATTACATCATAATGTCCAAATCTTTGATTGTTCTGCTTATTATTTATTCTCTGATAACTGGAGAGTATGATTCTTAACATACTACTTTTGTCTGGCTTGTATGTGATGGCTTCGTAGTGCCTCTTCTTGCTGCATGCAAAGCCTCCAAAGAAGCCAAGTTTGAGTAATTGTGCTAAATGGAGTTATGCTGTTGTAGACAGCTACATGGTACACATTAGAGAAGCGGGAGAAGAGAGTCTCTAGTTCCAGGAAATCATAGGGGGCTTCAAGAAGTTAATTGAGTAAACTTACTGATAGAAAACTTGGTGTTTCTTATTCATGGCAAGAAGAAATAGAGAAATTTGTATGTTCTAGTGTTGCATGGGGGCACAGGAAGATACCAAAGATTCAGACTAACGTATGAAAATATCAGATTGTATATTGAACGTCTAAGGTTCTCACTGAAGAACAAAACTTTCTTCAATGACACTCTGCACTAATATGCAATGGCTATTGCTGCAAAAGTCTTGCTTGAAATCAAGATCTAACAGAGAGCAGTACAGAACATAGAGATGGAGGATAAAAACAACATGAAACTACACTGCCTGTAAAAAACAACATTTAAAGATGGAACATATAGAACATATCTCTATAACATTATCCACAACTGTCTTTTTACTATCAACATGTCTTACAAAGTTGTTACCTGTTGCAATATTTTATCCTTTCTTTTCCCCTTCCTCTCTCTTGCCCTCTTTTTCTGTTCCCCTAATCCTTCTTCTTTCCCTTTACCCCTCTGCTGTTACCCTTCCCTTTCCACATCTCCCTTCTGTTTTTGAAAAGACTGGAAGATGTTGGTTCCATTTTTCTTTGCAAGAAATAAAGTTTTTTCCTTCATGTCAAAATGCTCTTGTGTATGAAGGTGACTTTACATTATGTAAAACTCTCAGTGGTGTTGTGGGCCCTGACAATCCTTGGCAAAACATGCTGGAAATAATTTGCACATAGGCTGATGTTCAGTATCAGTCCCATGTCTTACCAAGTGGCTCCACTATTCATGCCTTATGCAACTTGTAGCGGAACAGCTACAAAGACACTTACTGTAGTGTCAAGTATAATATTCAATGTACAAAAGCTGTAAAAGAAAAAAACAAGGCAGAAAAGTATAAAGTGACAAAGCACTAAGCTAATCTTGCAGAGACACAGTACACTTTCCAAATTCTTGGGAGGCACAGAGAAAGCTTTATTAATGGTTCATCATCTTGCCAACACTGCCTACGCTTCTCATATGCAAACATTACCATTTGGGGAGGGAGTGGGTGGGATTTTCCATGCATCAGATTGTAGCCATGAAAATGACAGTATTTTTCCAGAGTAATTGAAGCATTACCAAGCAAGACAATGATTGATGGTGTCTTTAACAGTCTAAGAATACTGCCTGCTTTTCTTACAAATAAGTTACATGTATATGAAGAAAAAGAGGATGCTACATGATGAAGAAAAACAGGGTGGGAAAATACTTATAGCACTCTAAAAATGCTGCTCAATATATTCAGTTGATTTTGTTCATTATCATATTCACAAACCACTTGTTCAATTTCCCTTTTTTATTTTCAAATCATTATGCCATTGCCAGAAAGCAAAATTGCTGTTTTGTAATGTATGTAACATAATTGACTGGGTATATTAATGTTTGTTGCAGAGGCACTTAAGTTTTTAAGCATTCTGAGAGTTAGCAAGATGTTGCTAAAGTTGGCAACAACAAACTGATTTTCTGTCAATACAATAAAAAGGATATTGCCTGTATTTTGTGTCTGATCAGCTCCAGTCAGCACAGACATGCACATAAGGTGATGTATTGCAGAGGACTATGCAAAAAGCAGTTCACAATTATGACTAATTTACAATCTGGAAATTAGAAGTGATTAGAAAAAATAGTATGTGGCTTTTGTGCTTTCTCTGGCACAGGGTTAAATTTCCTTGGCAGAAAGGAGAATTTTAGGGAGGAGAGAGTAAGTGTGGGATCAATTAATTTGTTTTCTCAGACCTAGTAATGCCATACTATTTGGCAAGTGAATATTTTTTTTTTTTCAAAGTATATGTTGCATAGCAAATTTACAATAATCCTTTCTCATATGGGTGACTAGGAAATAAAGGCCAAAAGATAGGGTGTTTCAAGGAATATTTTTTAAGTGTGTAAACTTAGTTCATATGTTACCTTTCCAAGTTGTAAAAATATTTTATTGAGAAACTACAGAGATTGTCTCTGGGATCACAGAATACTTGAGGATGGAAATGATCTATGAAAGGCATCAGGTCTAATCTGCCTGCTGAAGTAGGGTCATCTAGAACTGACTGCTCAGAACTATGTCCAGATGGCTTTTGAATATTGCCAAAGAGGAAGTCTCTACAATCTCTCTGAGCAACTTGTGCCAGTGTTTGATCAACCTTACAGTGAAAAAAGTGCTTCTTGGTATTCTGAGAGGATATTCTGTCTACCTAATTGTGCCCATAATCTCTGGTCCTGTCAGTGGGCACCACTGAAAAAAACCGTGTTCTTTACACCCTCGCTTCAGATATTTACAGATACTGATGAGAGCCCTTTGAACCTGCTCTTCTCCAGGCTGAACAAGCACAGCTTTCAGCCTCTCCTTGTATGAGAGCCTACAGTCATTTCCATGGCCCTTTACTGGATTGTCCTCTATATATCTATGCCCCTCTTATTCTAACAAGCCCAGAACTGAGCAGAGCACTCCAGATGTGGCCTTACCAGTGCTGATTAGAGGCAAAGGATTACCTTCATCAAATATCTGGCAGAATTCTTAATGCAGGTCAGGATACCATGAGTCCTTCTGGTGACAAGGGCACACTGTTGACTCATATTCAATTTGGTATCCTTCAGGACCTCCAGATCCTTCCCCACAGAGTTGCCTTCCAGCTGGACAGCCCCCAGCAGCCTTCCAGCCACACAGCCTGGGGGTTTTCTTTCTCAGATGCAGACTTTGCACTTCCACTTGTTGGATTTCATAAGGTTCCTCTCAGCCCATTTTTTGTCAAGATTCCTCTGGAATCTTGGAATTGTTGGAATCCTCTGGAATTCCTCTGCTGTATCAGCCACTCCTTACAATTTGGTGTAATCAGGTGTCTCAGTTTGAAAGACAGGTGTCTGCCAAGGAAGGCAGGAGCCTCCCTTGGAATGGAAAATGTAACCCCCTTCCCTCCGAATTATTATAATTTTGAAATTAAGAGTCTTTCAGGCAAAGATATGAGAAAAGGAGTAACAGTTCTCTACTAGTGTATATAACAAGGCAATAATACAGAAACACTGGCTTAACCCTGACAGACTCAGGATACGACCTGACACCCTGCTGGGCAGAGTGGTGGTAGCAGTCCAATTAAGTGGTGGCTGCAGTCCCCTTGAGGTGATAGATGTGGTTCTGTTGAAGCAGTGGTCCTGTAGAATGGTCTGGTCTTCCTCTGAGGGTCCAGTGGTGGTTATGTAGCTCTTGTCCTCTGGGAATCCAGTAGGCAAGGGCTGCCTGTGGTGTTCCAAACCTCAGATTATATCCAGGTAGGAATGCTTGACTCCTCCTCCTGGGCAGAGCATCTCACAATGGGACGATGAGTCATGCAGTGAGGCTAGATGTCTCATGAACAGAAGGTATCTCCTGGAGGGAGTTACTAGGGATGTGTCACGGAAGAGACAAGGAACCCCGCCCCACCTGGTTTCAGCAGATGGTGATAGAATACATACGTTTGGTTACATCTTACGTTGTAACCTAAGACATCAGGAAAGTCTCTGCTCAATCATTAGATCATGAATGAATGTGTTAAATGTGATTGGACCCAGTATTGACCCCGGGGGTACATTAGCCACTGGTCTCCAACTAGGCTCCCACGCCACTGATCATCACCATCTGGACACAGCTAGTTTTCAATCCATTTCACTGATTCTTCCAGTCCATACAGCATCTCTATGAAGACCTTATGGGAGACAGTGTCAAAAGCGTAACTGAAGTACGAGGTAAATGGTTAAGCTGCACCCTGGAAGGCATGACCTTGATTAGTGGCAGTTTAAGAGGTGAAGAATCAGCTGTGACATTGATGGAGAAGAGCTGTGCAGCAACTATCCTTTTTCACCACACAGGAGAGTGGCCAGTCAACTAGGCAATGCCAGCCAAGGTGCAGTTGTGAGGCGGCAGGGTGTCCCTGGGTAATCCATTCCAGTAAAACACTTCGGTCTACTGCTCCAGACTTCTAGTGTGGGAGCTGTTGATTGTATGTCTTTTTGGCAGCCTGTATAGTAGTGCCTGAGCAATGTTAGTGCTGATTTACAGGGACCATAAAAGCAGAATAAAAGCAATCCCCAAGATGGTGGTAATGAAGAGACAGCTCCTAAAACCAAATTCTTCTCACCTTTTGCACTTCATCATTCCTTTAAAACAATTACAAATCAACAATTTCTGATTCCTTTCCTTCTCATTTCCCTCTCTGTTCTTTGTGTTGTTCTTCTCACTATTATATATTTAACTTTTCCTCTTTTTACTTCTCCGTTGGTCCATTTTAGCCATGGTATCCATTTAAATTTTATTTAAAACTCTCCACTGTGTTAAGGTGTGGGGTTTTTTTTTCAGCATTGTACATCAATGTAAAAAGTCATTCCTTTCAAGTCAGTGGAGTGACAGCACTGTGTAACAGATTCAATTGGGAGAATCAGAGATTCTAACATTTAAAATGGATCTATGATAAAATTTAGCTTTTGAATATTGATTTAGAGAGGTTAATAGGATTTACAAGATTAAGACACCAGGGCTGTCAGAGTGGCATTAGGATTATTCATTTAAAAAGAAAAGAGTTGAGCAGACAGTCGAAAACCATCAAAACCAATCAACGATTATTTTATCAATTATGGATATGCTAAAAATTCTCATTTTTCTAGCTTTAGTGTGTGTTTCCTGTATCTCAGTTGCCAGGAGAAGGGTGAATACATTCAGACATAGGGTATCGCTGCTCTGAGGTTGCCAGGATAACTCCATCTCTGTGACTTTTCCAACATCCCTCTGCAGTTTGTCACTACAACCATATAGTTTTAGTACCCACTGGAAGTGTTGTTTTATTATTTTGGGTCTTTCTGCTTTGTGTTTAAGAACACAAATAAGCCCTCAAATTGACTGCAATTAGAACTGAATGAAGAACAGTGTGTTTCTTGTTGATCAAAGAGGGGATAAAACCTGACTCTCCTACATTGTTTTCTTCAGCCCACTTAAAAATATCTCTTGTTTAGTATTGGAGTTGCTGAACTCTCCTTGCTTTGATGTTCAAAGGTCCATGTATTTTGAACTAAAAAAATGCTTTGAATAAAAAAACTAACTAGATTTTTTGTCACGACTAAGACAGGTTCTGGAATATGATTATTCAGTGAGAAATCAGTGTGAGAATTAATGATACCATCCATGACAAAAGAATGTTCTATACGGAAGTATTTCAGGTGCCTTTTGGAAAGGAAACTCATCTCATTCATGCAGACACTCCTTATGCCACACACGTTTGACCTAAGACTTTTAAAGAAACTTAACATGTGCACCAGGATCAAGGAAGGTGCTGTCTATATTGAGGTTTTTGCTGACTTCCCATTCTCAACATAAAATAAAGAAGAAATAAATAACTCCACCCTCCACTGGTTAAAAATGCATGTTTTCTGTCTTATCTTTAACACTACAAAATGAAAACTTTCCATTAGCCTGCCAATTGTTTTTCTTTCTCCTTGGAAGTAAAGCTGAAAGTCCAGTTGCTGAAACAAAGGAGTATAGTTACCTAAATACATGCACATACAGTTCTAAGAAATTATCTTTAGCTGGTTTTGTGCCACCCATCTTAACTACATGTTTTATGCTACAGGCCCAGCTTTTGTACTAGATCATTGCACAGGTGGAAATATGTATTTGTCAGGCACTGAACAGTAAATTTCCCCAATGCAACACAATTACAGAAACATCTGTGCAAAACATCTTTGATCCAATCCACTATGAAAACATACATCACTCATGATGGTCTAGTAACTGCAGATTTCCCTGCACTGCAAAGCCAGAAACAATGGGGAAATTGCTTCAAGACAAATCAATAGTTTTCCTTTTGGCACTTGTACGTCTCAGCTGTTGTTCCTTGCCTGTCAGGGTATAATTTGATTTAGCGTTAGAAAGGAGACAAATACATTTTACATGCATTTATGAAATCACATATACATCATGTAAACACAAGAAGGAAAAGCATATGAAAAATTCACTTGAATAAAAATAGGTTAGACACATGAACCAGTTTTGGTAAAATAAAAATCACTTTATGCCTCTACTCAGCTCTTGATTCAGGTATCAATTGGAACTTGTTTGAAAAATTTTTCCATAATTTACCATTCTTGCCCTTTGTACAAATTGCTTCAGGTTGGCTAGAAACCTTATTTTAGCTGAAAAAATGTAAGGTTTTTGTTCCGTTTGTTTGTTTTGTGACTCCTATCTGTCTCTTTCTGTCCCTTAGAAACTTTTTTATCTGCAGTTGCAGCCAACTCTACCAGTTTCAAACAAATTTGACAGATGGACTTTAGGATCTTTCTGTCAGTGATCTCTCCCACTTGCACTGAAATATGTGACTTAGTAGGCAGGAGAAGTCCTGCAATGACCATTCCAAAGGAAATGCTGCCACATGAGTTAATACCTTCTTAGTCACCAGAGAATCCACAACAGCAAGAGACTCAATAAATACCCCATCTGTGGAAAATCTTATTAGAGCACCAATTAGCTACCAGAAGATCAAGACATGAAAATAATATCAGGTTTCATTAATTTTCCAGCTTTGGAATTCTTTTTTATGAAATACCAAGGCTAGTTTCATAAATAAAACTTTTACGCTATGTTAAGATCCAGTTGAAGACACAGTAGCTGAACATATAATCAGTTTAATTTTCTATGGCAGGTAAAAAAAGCACAGCAGTTGTAGGCTCTGGTAATTTTTTTTCTTCAAGCTTTATTTGTAAATTACATAAACACGGGGGCAGGTAAAAAGGAAATGATGGCCCTGAAGGGTGATTTTGATGTATTGTTCCATGGATCAACATGTTTATTAACAGCACTGCTCTGGATGATGTGGTGTTGATAGTCACTAAAAGTATGAAATTGCTTTTCCATCTACTTATTAATCTCTCAGTGTGTCAAAGTGAATAGAAGCCTAACTGGCCTTCTCATTAGTAAGGATTTTGAAAGTCTTAGATTTCTCTTTCGGAGACTTTTTTTTACTCCGCTTTCATCCCTTCCTCTTCCAAAAGTAGCACCACTGCCTACAGAAGAAAACTTAGTTCTCTTTACAGAGACACACTGCAGGCTGTTGATGTATGTAAGGAAGCAGGCAAAGCTGGCACCTTCAGTTGTCATTAGATCTTATTTACAGAAAAGGATGAAGATCAAGCAGTGAGTATAAAATGCAAAAGGCAAGATGACCCTGTAGAATATCTCTTGTTAAAAGTGAGTTGCAAGTATATATCTTACTGCTTAATTCATTCACTTTCTTATAACAATTCTATTAGCAAACAGACCATTTTAAATTGTCTCTCATATTAATTTTGGAAAACTACAGCATGAGAGAGGTGGATTATTATATTCCTAATTAAAACACAAATACAGTAATTACAGTTTATATGCCATTATCCTGAATCTACACAGGATGACATTAAACAGCAAAACAGCCATTAATTTTACTGTTCAAAGAAATGCTCATAATCTTTTAGAAATGTCATATAAAATATTCATTTTGAAATGCCCTACGGTGATTTCTGAATTTATTTAAAGTGGGCTGTTGATAGCTCTTTTATAAATAAGCAATTACAGTACACTAAATATATCATGGCCCATCACATTATACATTCTATAATTTCATGGATGAAAAGCTTACAGCTGATCTGCATAAATGTGGTACGTCTCACAGCAGGTGAAGAGTTTGATTACACAGGATAATCAGTGTTATTATTTATAGTAACCATTTATACCTGTTATTTATTAAAACCCAGCAAATCAGATATTGGTTTATTTAAGGAAGTCACTGTATTATAGGCTGAACTAGGCATAAGAATATTAAACACATGTAAAATGTGCAGTTACGTTAGTAGTTTGAAATCAGCCAAGGTCGGCAGGGAATGAGTTGTCAGTATTTGGTTGCGATGGAGAAAGCTGTATTGGGTGAGCAGCTGGGGTCTGTCCACATTCCCCCTGGACAAGTATCATCACTGCAAACATCATTGCCCCACTGGCAATATCAGATATCCTTGCAAGCACGTTATCTGAAGAAGCCAAGGGTTGATTAACTGCAGAAAGGTTGAAACAATCTGTGAAATATTTAAGTGATTTTTTTAGACCTGACATGAAGGATTTACATGAGGGTTGCCCTGCACAAATTACCATACTGCAAATTACGATGTTCATATTCTTTGGTCATTTAAGAGAACTAAACTGTTTAATATAAAAATTAAATCATAAAAGGATAGTCTTGTGGATTACTTGAGTGTAGTTATAGGATCCGTGAAATTACACGTGCTCAGTTTGTCTGTTGGTATCTTGCATATTTGTCACCTTGTCTGAGTAGTGTCTTGCCCCCTTTTGCTCATCGGCTCATTCAACTGACAGCAGGAGTCCTCAGGGTGGGGCACAACCAAAGGGGAGGGATACCCACAGAGGATCCTTTCAGCCTCTCCCATCTGGCTCTGTGCAGGTGCTGCCAAACTCTGCTGAAGGGGAAAGCAGAAGTGAGGCTGAGGCAGCAGTAAGTCCTGGTTCCAGAGGAAATTGCCATTCTGTAGGTGCTGTTCTGTGAGCTAGGTGGAGTTCAGCTTTCGGTCCTTGAGGATGGTGCCTGGCATATCTTTGAGACTACTTACACAGAGGGGAAGAGGTCTGGGAACTTCCCGCTCTTTGAAGAAGGGAACAATTTCTCCAGGGAAAATTCAGACGTATAAATGACAGCTGGTAGAATGAAAGTTAGTTTAAAACAGCAGAAAAACCCACTGACAGTACAGACCAGTGGGAAAATCACCTTGGCAATGCTGACATTTTTGTGGTAGTAGTATGGCAGATCACCTAGTACTCCCAGCGTGTGTTTCTGAACTAAGGATTTGATTTTATAGCAGTGAAAATTACCTCCACACAAAAATTCTATTCAACTTTTTGTATACATATTTAATTTTTAAAAGGATGTCACTCTGTGCTGAAATGACTGTGTATATATGTCTAGAAACAGGTCCACTTCAGCTCTTCTCTTTGAAAAAAACCAGAAGCTGCAAAGGCATGAATGTACAGTGCAAGGCCTGGACAGGAAAATAAACTCATTGTTTTTCGTGCTGTTTCAGAGATAGTTCCTATGATCATATCAAATGAGTTTGACTGACTTGCACAGGAAGATAAACTATGTTCACATTAAACTAAATGGAAGTTATATGCATGCATGCATATACTAACTACATTGAACAAAACTATTATTCAATTTGGAAGTCATGATCCTCTTTGCAAAATTCTGCAGGGTCTCATATTAAATTGGGATGGATAACTGTAATTACTATAGCCAAGAGTCAGAGATTTAAAATATTTGGCTTACCCATTCCCTTAATTTCAAAGTAGACAAAAGCCTGAGAAGAAATAGATATAATATTTCAATGCAACAAAAATATGATCTAATTAAAATCTAATAAGAATAGAAAAAAATGCAACTGTGTATGAATTTCTCACCTCTTGTGAGCACTGGTGTTGTGTCCCAAAAGTAGACCACAGAATATATGGAAGATGCTCAGAAGTATTAAGATTAGGACTAAATAGTTAAGAATTTAAAGTGAAACTAGAACACTGGCATTACTGGGAAACTCAAAGTTAACATGGTTCTTGATAAAATAAATACAAATGCCTCAGTATGTACGTAAATATTTTTGTGCTGAAAATCTAATATCTAGAAGTATGCAAAATGAAAATAATAAAACTGAACAATCAAAATATTAAACAATGATACTTCTCTTTTCTGTATATGAACATTCCTGCATTAGACTTACTGCATTTGTGGATTACCCTGTATGATATTGGAAATATTAAACTGTACTACTACAGATGGAAACACCTGAAAACTTCTATTCTATTCTATTCTATTCTATTCTATTCTATTCTATTCTATTCTGTATTTAAGATTTTAAAATAATTAAATTCTCAGATTTTTCCAAATGGTTAAAGTCTCTCAGAAGACATCAAGTTCTGTTTGAAGGAAACAGCTGGATAAATAGCCCTATAATTGAATTATGATATGAAAATATAATTTACGATAAAAATATATATATTATTCTTTTTTGTCATCTAAATATTGTTCATTTACATATTCCAAAGCAGCAAAAGAGAAATTATTTGACACTGATTTGGTGTGAAGAAGATTTCTGGGTATTCTGAGATGGTTATACTTAATCTGATACTGTTTAGAAATAGCCTTTGGCACAGAAGGCTTTGAATTGGAATCAGTTCCTCCGTTCTTCTCAATAGTCTGGGTTGAAAACATGGTATGACACTTAAGATGCTTAAAGAAAGGAGTTTTAAGTTGAGCTCTTTGGTTTCAATGGACGGGAGTCACACTGTGACCAATCTGAGTTTCAATGAGACTGTTCCCGGCTGAAAACAATTAAGATTAGCTCACTACTCATTCCTATGGAAATATTTATATGGCTGTTTTAGGAAAAAAGGTCTCAATTCTGAATAATAAATCTTCTCAATTACATATAACCACATATAATAAGGCCAAAGAGACAATTAGATAGATCAGGTATTCTTATTTATTATCTGCACAGTAGAATGATACATTTGACAGATATGTCTTGCAGAGTGGCACACAATCTTTACAGGTGAATATCAACAGATAAACAACCCCTTGGCAGTTCATGTTCATAGTCAATCACATTCAACAGTACCAATTTGTGACACATTTGGCTGTTTCAAGCTTTGGCTTCCAGCTGATACAATTTTTTTTTCTTTTAAATCTTCCTCTACTATATTTAGGGATAGGGAGGCAGATATAGTAATTTTTCAGTAAGTGATGGTTGATGCTGAAAATGAAAAAAATTAAAGATGGGAACTGGTTTCAGGTAAGAATTTATTTACTGTATAAAGAAACTTTCCACATAAAACCATAGAAATATTTACTTTCTGGAAAATTGTAAGAAAAGCAGTGAAAATGATATTCAAAAACAAGCCATGGTATTTCCTAGAGCCACAGAATCATAGAAAGCTAAGGGGTTGGAATGCACTTTAAACACCATCTAGTCCCAAACCCCTCCCATGGACAGGGACACCTCTCACTTGACCAGGTTGCTGAAGGCCTTATTCAATTTGGCCTTGAACACTGCCACGGTTGAGACTTCCAGAACCACTCTTAGCAACTTGTTTTGGTATCTTACCATCCTCACAGTCAAGAATTTCTTTCTATTTTCTACCTTAATTTCCCCCTCTTTCAGTTTGTAGCCATTACTCCTTGTCCTACCACAGTTCCTGATGAAGTGTCTCTCTCTGGCTTCCCTGTAGGACCCTTCAGAAAGAGGAATGTTGTGGAGGTGCCCCCGCCCGGGGGATGGGCCCTGAGTTGAAGCATGGTCTGCGGGGTTTCCGAGCTCCCTGGTGTTATCCTGTTCGTTATTGGTTATAGGTGTTTTCCCCGCCCCAGAAACTGTGATTGTCCCATGATTCCTGGGTCTTTGGGGTACAGTTGGAAGAGAGTTTGTGCCTGACCTGGCTGCCATGTGGCTGGTCTGTGTCTCCCCTGGCTGCCATGCAGTCAGAGAAATAAAACATCCATGAATATCTACCAAAAATATTGTTCCTGATTCTTTCTACGGGTCAAAGCTGTCTTCAGAGAGGGTGCAGGCCAGAACTGGACTGCAACAGAATGTTCCTGTGAGGTGTCCATGCAACCTTCTCTTCTCCAGGTGGAACAGCCCCAACTTCCTCAGCCATTTCATCACAGTCCACTGATTCATTTACTAATGTTACCAGTGATTTGGTTGTACCTTTGCCTTGAGAGGAAATGAACAGTCATCAAAAAGAGGTAGAAAGATGAGAGATCTTTTCCATGTTCTCAGCCTGAGACAGGTCCAACTGCATCTGAATCCAATAAATATATCTTATAAAAAGTTAGATCATGAAATTATCAGGTACTCTGTGGAAGAAAATGACCTAATTTTTAACTGTTGATGCTGTTCTACTTTTAAAAACATCCAGCCAACCAAATATCCATTAAACAAGGATTAAGGGAACATTTAGATATTTAATGAAAAGTGGAAAATGTTCATGAGGAGGAACTTGCATTTCACAATACCTGTAGGTATTCAGCAATAGTAAGCTATACACATATTTTCTGTTTTTCTGTTGGTACAAATTCCCTTAGGCAGAAAAGGGAACAGAATCTAGTTCTCCTTAGGTTTATGTAACTGCCCTAACTAATTTTCTATTGAGAAAACTGTGAAAAGAACTTATTAAAGTACTGACAAACTCATAAAAAAGTATTCAGGGTGGTTTAAGGACATTGTGGAAGAAAGTTTGTCACCCTTCTTTATTAAAAAATTACTGGCCAGCCTAGTTCTTTCCTGTAAGGGAGACTTTGTGTACATTTTAAAATAATCTCTAGAACTGCTATTTTAGTATTGTATACATGGGTCTGGTTTTTACTCTGAATTTTTTTTTAATCAGTGTTCTAAATATTACCCTTTACAATCCTCATAATATATGAAGAAGTCTTGTTTGTTCCAATTTTGTTGAAAATATGCCATTTATATATAAGATTTCCATTCAAATATTGTTTTCATTTTAATATATAGATGTGACAGCTTGAAATCCAACAATGATGTAGAAAGGCATCTAAATGCCTTTGAAAGTACATGCATAATAAAAATTCTAGGTATTAAATGGAATGAAGTTATAAAAAATGTCAAAATTCATGAGGGTTTTTAACAAGTTCTTATCTCCAAAGAAATCCATAAAAGAAAATGAAAACCTCGGGGGTTTGCTGAATGAAATCAGAACAGTTTCTTTGGCTGACATGCAACCAAACAAATGTGAAAAGGGCGAAAGAGAAGAATATTTCCATAAAACAAAGTGAAAGAAGGGATATTTAATATTTGAAAAATAGAAAGATATCACTGTTCATTGGGACAACTTTGCAGTTTGCTAGTTGGAAGTGTTACAGGTATGAAGACAGAAATGTAGAACAGAAGACACAACTGTTAAGTAGAAAGAAATTGAGAGCAATGTACAGTGGAGAAATCAGGGAACTTCTGGAAGTTATTGGAGGACCGTGTACCATTAAGAGGGAAAAAGAAGTATGAGAATCATAGTCAGGGTGAGTAAACTGGTGAGAGTTGGGAAATCGAGCTGCAGAGAGTAAAAGAGATACCTGGTATAACCCGCTATTGAAGGCTGAATCATAAAGACAATGTGAGGAGACATGAAATGTGATACGAACAATATTAATATACTCAGTGTTTCAGATAAAATATTTTCCTCCTATAGATGACCTATAGATGACCCATAAAGATGTTTAATCTTTTTGTCTTTAAATTTTTGTCTTAGCAGGAAGCTTATGTGTCACAGGGAGTAAATACTACAAGCAGTGGATCAGAAATTATATGAGGGAAAGATGCCTGTAGTTGCTTGCAGAGTAGTATTTCTACAAAATGTAACAAATCATAGGGTATAGAAAGCATCTTGGAGTAAGATTTTTCTGTACAATTCTGTAATTGATATACTAAAGATATTTTAATAAAAACAACTTTGCATAAGCACGTTGAAAAAAAAAGGCTGTAAACAAGTAAGGCTTTTTCATTCAGAGGTGCAAGAAGATAAAAGTCATTGATATATGTGAAGAAAAGGAGTCTGAAGGGAGACCTCATTGCAGTCTACAAGCTTCCTCATGAGGGGAAGAGGAGGGGCAGGCACTGATCTCTTCTCTGTGGTGACCAGACCAGAGTGACAGTCCAGTGACAGGACCCGAGGGAATGGCCTGAAGTTGTGTCAGGGGAGGTTTAGGCTGGATATTAGAAAAAGGTTCTTCACCCAGAGGGTGGTTGGGCACTGGAACAGGCTCCCCAGGGAAGTTGTTCCAACACCAAGCCTGACAGAGTTCAAGGAGCATTTGGACAATACTCTTGGACACAAGGTGGGGGTGGTGCTGTGCAGGGCCAGAAGCTGGACCCAATCGTCCTTATGGGTCCCATCCAAATCAGCTTATTCTGTGATTCTGTGATTCTGTGAAGATTATTTTTTACAGAGAAATGTTTAGAAATAAAAATTTTGTCTTTTTCTGGGAATTTCTTAAGCACTCATTATCACAAAGACAATTTGGATAATTTTCCCAGCAGTAAAAGAATTGTTCTAGCACAAAAATTTGCTTTTCTTAAGTAAATCTTACCTGGCACTTTATGGACAGCAAAGATTGGAGCACAGGTAGGAGTTGATTTATGGAGAAGGTTTTTGTGATAGGCAAGAGGTAAGAGTTAGGTGAAAAGTGAATAATAACCAAATGGAAGACTGAACACTCTGTACTGAAAATAGTGATAAGTGGAAGCTGAAGGCATAGAAAATAGAAAGTAAGGTTGAAGACTAATGATGGAAATAAAAAGGAGATTTAAGTCTTGATTCCAGAATTTTTCATAGAAATAATTTGCAAGAAAAGTGCAGCTTCTAAAGGTTTGATCATTTTCATAGAAAATAACTTCCAGTTAATTTTCCATCCACAATTTCCATGGGAAAAGTTAGATTTCTTCTCCTTTAAATTTTTTTTTTTCCTAAGCAACAAAAAAGGTTAGTCTATGAATGATACTTGAATTGCAAAAATCTCTTGGGTTTTTTTGGCTGGATTGTCACAATATATTTAGGAATTAGAAAAGGAAAACAAGAAAAATCAACACCAAAACCAGCAGTAATGAGTCAAACCTGAACATTGCCTTATGGGTCTAATTCAGGAAACTGCTGTCATAATACATACAGACTGAATAAGCTCTGTGGAGTTTCATGATGTAGAAAATGCTGTGAGAAATAGGGTTTAGCTGGGAATTCTCATCCTGCCATTAACGTTGAGATGATGAGAGACCAGACAGTTTCTGAATTAAAAAGCAAAACAAAACAAACACAAGGGAAGGGAAAAACAAGAAAGACAGAAACAGCAGCCTTCTAAAGATAAAATCATGGAAGGTTGGAAATTATGTTGGGTTGAATATATTGCAAGGAAGTTAGACATAGAAGCATGTTAAAGTTGGTGAAACATTTGAATGGTGCTAAAAAAAGTAAGATCTAATTGTAGGTGTGGATGTTTGTGACAAGTTGTTTGTGATTAGATAGGATTAATGTAAAGTAAGAACCATGCAATCTAACCTTAGCATCACATGGGCAGAATCTTTGATACTGATTCCCTGGAAGGCAGAAATATGTATACTGTATTTTCCCAAAGAGCAATTTTATTATTTCTGTAGGTGTTCCACAGGTTATATGATATTGTGTAAAACTGCATGAATTTAGCCACTTTTACTTTGGACTTCTTTGGTTTCTAGGAGAAAATTTCAAATTCTCTAAACCTTTGTGTTGCAAAAGGAAAATGTTCAATTAACTGTTTGTTTGGTTTTGGTTTTTTTCTATTAGTTGTAATAACAAGTAGTTATTATGTAGTGGTTTAATTTCTGAGTCCTGTTGGATGAGTATCAAATCTCTGTAACTTTTGTGTGCTAGCTCTTCATTTGCAGCTGCCAGACTCTACTTTGTCAAAATGAAGATAAAATATGCAGCAAAAGCAGCAAGGTGACAAATTTTATCTACATGATGGTTGAGACTTTTCCATCTTCCTCTTTGGGTATGTAAATCAGTTAAAAGATAAAGACTTTTGGCTCAGATGATCTTTAGATCCATACTGAGAGAAAGCTAGGTTTCAGTCATGAACAGATCCAGAAAAAGAAAGAGTAGTGTTCCTAGGAATCTCATCATTGAGAGACTGGCTGTCTCTACATATCTGGCATGTCTCTATATATTATTTAAAACTTTTAAAATCCGTGGGTTTGTTATAAGAGCATTTCAGTTTGTGTTTTTACAGCAAAGCAAAGCAGATAGGTTAGATCATTTGAAGTGAAGCTAAGAGCAAAGTATATTAGAATGATTTTAACATCTTAAGGAAAATTGTTCTTTTCATATTGACAGTTTGTGTCCTCCTTGTCAGATAAGGATGAAGAGTGGATGTTTGAGATATTGAACGGTAAGAATTCGGGGAATTTCCCTGATGGATATACGAAATAACACTAACTTTTTATTTGTCGTTGTTAAGTCAACAATCAGAGACTGATGATGCAAACTATGCAGTGGAAGATGTAGAAATGTGAGATAAAAAGAAAACATTGACAGGCAGAGGGGACTAAAGTAATCTGGCAAGGTTATCTTATTATTATCTCTTCATTATCTGTCTGTGAATGATCAAAAAATTAACATACATTAACTACGTACCACTGTTGCAGAGGCTTTTCAGTATTTATCTTTTCAACTAGACAAGGTCAGGCAAATATTTCAACATACTCCTGGAGATCTTTGCTCCAAAAAGGGCAGATTACATAAGGTGTGGGCTATTTTTATATTTTAGAGATCCCACGGGGCTGGGTTTTTCAGGTCATGACATACAGTTTTACATATGCATATGTGAGAAACTGTGAGAGTAGAAAGAGGAAAATATTATTTGATCTGCCATGACAGCAGTAACAATGATAGTGCATTTAAAAGACTGTAAGTTTTCTTTTCAGTGTCTAACACTATTTTAAACCAAGAAGAATGTTTCACTTAGCCTAAGTAATGCTAATGAACTTCTGTCTAAGAAGACAAGCTTAGCTAGCTCAGTTGGGTGAATATTTATTTTCTTCTCTCTCCCCATCCCTTGCTCTGCCATAGCTACACACCCTAAGATGGTACTACCAGAAAAACTCATTATGCTCTGGTGTTGAGCAGAACTGATGAGCTAGTAGCTGAAAGACTTTGTAAAGGCAGGACATACCTTTATAAAAAATGTATTCTTCAGCTAATCTTGTAGGAAAAAAAGAAATAAGTCACAAAATGCACTTAGAAGGCTGAGGAGGTGTAGTAGCACTGTATAATCTTGCAAGATTCTCAGTGGGCAGAGCCTGGGTGTGGTGCAACACAAACTAGCTAGGGGTTAATCAGTGGGAAGCAAAGTGACAGACACTGGCGTAGCTTCAAGAAAACATTGTTAGAAATAACATCCTTAAATCGATCCCATTAGATGGAATCTGCCTAGGAATGAAAACTGAAATAGGAGAACATGTGAAAAGAACATTGCCATTTTTAGCTTGGATGGCGACAAATGATTAAGAGATGGAAGAAAGCTGAGAGCTGAGCTGAGAGCAGTAGCTGTGTAGGTTGGTCAATTGCTCCTGAGGTGAGGAAGAAGCACAGAGGGAGGACTTCTGCTAGAAATGGGTCCACAACTGACTGAAAATTTTAAACTTGATTCTTTTCTTCCTCAGCTGGTCTGAATGAGAAAATCTTCCCATGACATATGCAGAAGTAGTTACTTACATTCCAGTTTATAAACAGTTAAAGTCTCACTTTCCATTTGTAAATTATACTGAGTATGCTTAGATATTCACTTACTTTTTGCTGTTAAAGCTATTAAGTAAATAGCTTCTTATTTCAGTAAATAAATTACTCTGAACTCTTTAGAAATTTGAGTATTCACTTATTTGGTCACTGCTTTTCTCACAATTCCATATTTTTTATTTTCATATCTGACAGTCCAGGCTGCATATATGGTTAGGCCTACCTAGATTGTTATGCAGATATTTTCTGGGTGGAACCTTCTGCATACACCCCAGTTACTTGTAAGCCGAAATCTTTTGAAAGCAAGATATTAGTTTCTTGAATGACAGTATTAGAATTAGTTTCTGATGACAGTAATAGCGAGACGCATTCCAGTGGTTACCACAGGTACTACTAATTTTTTAACTTGGTGATACTGCAAAGGTAGTTTGCAACCTTTGACCTGTGACATGAAGATCCAGGGAATGTAAGTTATAATGGTGATGTGAAGATGAAGTTAAAATTGGTCTTGTTACAGCTGTGATGTAGAGGAACATCTGAGTTGTGTGTATGCAAGTGAATATCCATGACACTTAGCAATTCCCTATTACTTCAGGGATGCTCCACTTACAGCTTTGCAGGTGGAGAAAAAGGACTGACTTGCAACAAGGTGAGGACTGCTATGGCACCCAGCTTCACAGTACAGCATTTGACTCACTATTATAGAAACTCAGACAGTTCTGGAGAGTAACTCAGGCAGCTCCTGATACCCACAAATCAACAGACAGGCACAACCTTTATGCTTAAGATGTATTGGTAAATTCCTTGGGTGAGTGAGCTGGCTATGGCAGGTACTTCCCTGTCAGTCCTTGCTATAGAATTCATTACCACACATTGATAATTTGACATAGTCTAAACTGATATGGTCAGGACATTCTTTTCTATATAGTTCAGAAAACCAGGAGATATCTTGTGCATTATTAAAGATCATAAATAGAAATGAGTTCTGCATGCACTGCAGTGATCATGCAGGACTATGGACCAGCAGGGCTGCAGCTCCTAATTTCTCTGGAGATGTTCTCGCAAGTACCTTGCAATAGATACTTCTGTCAACATCCCAACAACACCTGGCCACCTTATATGAGAGATTTTACTTCCCATGTAAGCACTAGCCCACAGAAAAATTTGGCACAGCCAAATTTATGCAAAATTCATTCAATTTTATGTATGAAAAATTTGAGTAGGCTAACTTCCAGACCCAATCTCAAGTGTTGCTACCAAAGAAAATTCAAAGCCAGAGTGCTCCTTTTTTTGTGGATAACATTTTTGTTTTCAGCATCTCTCTAAAGTTAAAGTATCCCAAGTCCCTGTAAGTAAAGACTTGTGTGTAGTTCAGGTTAACACAGAAATAAACTAAAACTAAAAAAAAAGGGAGGATAAAACCAAAAAGGTATGGAACAAAAACTTAGGACACTAATAATCATGTTGCTTTTCCTTTTACACATTTCTGTCTGAGACATTAAATATATTACCTGGTGACTTGGAAATTAATTGGGAAGTTATAGTGCTAACTGGACAGTTGGAGTTATTAATTTCATTGGGTTTGAATAATGGTTTCACCTTTAATGAACTATTAGGATTTAATTCTGACTTCAGTTACCCATGAGTAAAAATCTACATTGAAGTTTCAGGTTTGCTTAGATTTTACATTCATTTAGCAAAGATATATGACAAAGAGATGACATTTTCCATGCAAATATTGGCACTTGTGTAAAGACAAGGTGCAAATGTAATAAATGCAGCAAAGAGAACATGGCTTTGAGAGTATGGCTTTGGAACAGTTTCCTCATATTTTTGCCTGTGTCTTCTAGTTTTTTCAGGTTATTCAGTCCTTTTATACATACTAATATTTTATGATCTTTTTAGTACATTTTAATATCTCTTCCTCTCCAAGATGACATTCAAATAGCACAAAGAAATAGGGAAAATTAAAAAGATTTCCTTAAATTTCATTGTAGTTTGTGCAGTAAACACACACACACACTGGCACAGGGGCAAAAGGGACTCTGGATGGTGGCATCTACCTCGTCTGCAGGAAGAGCTCCACCAGAGGCACCCCTGGCAAATCAAATTCCCTATGGCACTTAAATTTCTGTAATTAAAGAAAAGAGTTCTAATGTCATAATTTAAGATTACCTTCTGGGGCTCAATCTCTGCTCTTATTCTCTATAATTCCCAGGAAAAAAAAGATGTTGAAAGCTCTTCGTGTGACATAATGCTATGCCAGAGTACAGGGCACCCAGGTGCAAGGTAGAATGCCTCTGCAAATTTCTGGAGCCGTTTGTAACCTTTCAGAGACACCTTGCTGCACATCACATTATGGTCTGAAATGTTATCCTATACAGCAGGTTACACACAAATGTGTTAAGAGAAGGTAATTTTTTTTGCCGTAAGCATTTCAAACCAATGAATAAAATATTAACAAGTACAAAACTATACAAAATCCAAACTGTAAACTCTCAGTGCCATGGGCAGCTTTCTGGGATTACAGGAAGCTAGAACAGGAAAGGAAGCTTAATGAAGTAAGGGGAAAATCAGTATCAGATAAGTGAGGAACCCTAGGCCAAAATTTTTATCTGGAATTAAATCTTTTATACTAATGAAAGCACACAGCCATAAGATATCAAGATGTTGATGATGATGAAGATGATGATTACTAGTATTAGTATTATTGGAAGAAAATAGGAGCATACTGACAGGAAATATGAAGAAATTACAAGTTTAGGGATAAAAACAGGGATATTCTTGACACACTAAAAACCCCCAAAAAGTATCCAAAGTTAAGCTGCTCTATGACTCATTTTTATTAAGTAGGGCCTCAGATATTCAGTGCTTAAATAGATGCCATTTTTTCACTTTCCCCAAATTGATGTCCTCATTTATCTGCCATTTAAGCAGACAGTAGTGCTGCTGACTTAAATGACCTCCACTGGCATCAGTGGGAGAATTTACATGCTTAAAGTTAAATTTCTTTAATGCTTTACAAGACTGGCTCTTTAGAGATAGATATTTTGTGCCTCTTCTCCCATGGATAAGGACTAGTAATTTGAAATCGGCTGTCTTTTTTTTTTTTTT
>VYXC01006932.1:918294-1035724 GCA_013397175.1 Platysteira castanea
TTGGTGCTTAATCAGCGTCAAACGGCGACACTTTTGTAAAAACTCTTCATTTGAAGATGCTACTTATGTCTTCAACTGTTTTATACTCTTATTTTATGTTGAATTAGTCTGTTCCCTAACACATTAAGATTTATGGTTCATTCCTTTCTTCTTACCATCTCCAAGTTAGTGGTTGCTGATGATAGTAATTAGTAATGGTAGCATGTTGTTGTTGTTGTTATTAAAAAGAATTAAACATAATCTGTTGCTGTGATTTTCACCTATTAGGTAAAATCTGAATCTCAGACCAGGAGCAGGAAAGCTTTTAATTTTCCAAGGCTTTAGGGGTCCTTTAATAGTGATTGTCATAAGCAGGTGATTAGATATTAAGCTATCACTATGGAATTATGTATAAGACACAAGAGAGCTTTCCTAGTGGGGTGTTCAATTAAATGCAACTTCAGATACTACTCTGTGTGCTATTTAAGGCTGGTCAGGAAACAAGAATTCAGTTTTGGCAAATCATATGAAGATTTCTGGGCTAGGTTTTGCCCCACATTGGAGAAATCTTAGCTCTTTTAAAGCCAGTGTAATGGGAACGTGAACCCGGATTTCCTATATCCCTGACGTGTGAGAACCAGACTGTAAAATCAGTCTCCTAAAATAGGAGGTTGGTGCTATCCCATTTCATCTGAGAACTGGCTGGCCATTATGGTCTCCTGGAGGAGAGATGTCACCATACTCTAGTAGTAGTCAAAGCTGGCAAAAGAAACATCCTCCTTCAGCTATTCTGAGAAGCCAATTAGGAAATAATCTTTGATTGTTCTGCATTCCAAATGAGTTTTCTCATGGCATCTTTGTATCCCATCAAAATCCTGCACACTAGTCTTGGTTTTAACAACTGGTAAAAATTGTCTTCTCAATGATGGCAGCAAAGAATTAACACAACACCAGGCAGCAAAAAGTGTGTTTCCACCATGATGGATGCAAATGTGGATAAATGTAAATGTAAATACTTATTAATATATATTTTCAACCATGTCAAGAAAATCTTAGCCTCTCTTCTCTGTTCCTCTTCCTTGGCTTCCTCCATCCTTACAGTTTGCAAGCTTGTGTTGTGGAAAACCTCCTTGGGATTTTACAGAAAACTGTTTAATTCAGATATTGGTGATTCTAGTCTATAATTATCTCTTCAGCAGAGTTTCAAACTAGATGGGAAGCTATACTACCAAAACCAAGTTAATAGATTAAGTCTCAAGCATGTTTCTGAAATGAATCCCTGTTTAGGGACCATTGGAGAGAAAGCATGATGTACAAAAAATGATGTGAAACATAAGAGCAAAAAGTGTCTCCCACACTGAAACTGCAGCTTCCTTAAAACCAGTGTGATTTTTGTGTGGGTGACAAAGTTTACACAGTTAGAGCTTTTTGAAAACAAATCCTTTGATAGAATTTGCTGCTGTGACAATAACTTACCTTAAACAATTTTAAAAATCCTTGAATCTAAACATGTTACTGGACAAAGTAGAGTAATTTAGACTTATTTATTTCTGTCAGTACCAATTTTCCTGTGCTATCTTCTTTTAAAAAATACCCTCTTGACGTATATAATGCTGGACCAATGTCTTTTATTAATCAGAAATTTTTTGTTTTGAGACATTCTAGAAGTGAGAAATTGACTATAATAATATTAAATACCATTAAGTAGTATAGGCCCACAAAACCTAGTCAAGAAAAAGAGATCATTATTTAGCCACAAGAGAGAAAAATCCAGTGAATTTGCTGTGTAATAGTTACAGATCATGTGTCTATTTTATTTTTATATCTCATGAGATAGGAAAATGGATCAACTGTTTGCTGCTAAATTATTTCATTTTCTCAATATATAAGAATGCGTAAAAAGCTTCCAATTCCTGAATGTTAATTATGAAGAAGTTACAAGAGAAATGCTTTCTCTAAAGGCCCCTGGATTAAGCACTTCTCAGTCTAAATATTCTTTGGCTCTTTGCCTTTCACTGGCTTTATCAATCATTTGCACTTATATAGCCCTTTGCAAACACTATTAAAGTTATGTGTTGCCTCATTCCTGTGTGAAAGGTAAATATCATGCCATATTCATTAAAAAATGTGGATAGATTTATGTAGGTACTAGAGAGAACACAGTTAACCAGTAAGTTTTCCTATACATATTTGTCTTTCCCCCTCATTTTGTATTTTTGCAGAGAACAGGATTGCCATGTCATTTATCTAAGAGATATGTTTACCTCTACAGATTGAACCCATTCTACATTTGTAGCAATGTATATAACTATACAGTCACAGCATGATGACTCTCAGTTTATGCTGGTATAATCCCTTTGAAATTATAATGCTGTGACAGGCCATGTTCCTCAGCTTCTGCCTGGGACACAGCATTCCTGCAGTAACATTCAAAAGTACCCTAATCACTCAAGGGTGTTAAAGTAATGATATTGCCCACTGAAAAATGAAACATGGGTGTTAGCACAGGGTTCCTGTTGGGTTGAAACATGTTACTTGCTCATATTGGCAATTTATAGGGAATGTCAGAACTGCCCATTGTTCAGTTAGTTAAAATATGTACTAGCCTTTGTAAGATATGCATAGAGAGAGTGGGAGAGAGCATGCTATAAACATACATATGTGTATATATAGTGGAACGTCTGCTGTACATTCAGGTTTATGTTTTTCTTCATATACAGTAAAAGACATTTTTGCTCAGAGATTTCATTCTGGAATCAGTATGTCACAAAAAGCAAAATTTATTTTTTGAAGTTTATTCTTAAAAACTTATAAGAATTGCTGAAGAAATATTCTTCCGCTGTCCCAGAAGTGCTATTTTCTGGGCTACGTTGAAAGTGATGTGAGAGAGACGTCAAGAGCAAGAGATGGGAACACACAATGTGGTTGCACTTTGTCTTCATACCTGCATCCCATGCTGATCCCTGGCAAGACACTGGAGCAGGCTTTTCCCTCCTACCCCCATGTGAAGCCCTTGTTTCCTACAGGCCTGCTGGTTGGTCCAGGTGCTTCCAATGGAAAAAGAGAAGAAGCTTAGCCTAAGTAGCAGGGCAGACGAGTCAGTTACTTTGCAGAACAGGATACACAAAGGCTTTGCTTAAGAAGGCTTCCCAGTTTTTTACTTGGCTGCAACTTTCTCCCTTTGAGAAAGGTGAGGAGGCTCAGCCAAGAGCACTCATCTTCTGTAAGTTATGGGTTTTTATGTTGCTGTGGATTTCTCTCATATTCCAAGAATGTTTGCTGGACTACCTCTATTATCAAGAATTTAAAAATGTAAGTAAATGTTGTAAATGAGGAAATAACACAAGAGAAAACATCTGATGCCAGAACAAAATACTTTTTTTACAGTTGTGACTGCTATGTTTGACCTGCTAAATTGAATACTAAAATGGGGCCAGGTAGGCCAGAAGTCCTGCCACGCACTTCTGGCTTCTCATGTAGAAGAAACAATGGTAACCCTCTCAGTCAAATTCACAATAACAATGCCATTAAGGATCAAGACCTCCTTTCTTTAACCTGCCAGCAGTTTGTCTTGGAATAAGTGGTAATTACTAGCCAAGATTTGAAAAGCATTGCTTATGATTTTGACCCCTTTGGCATTGAAAGGTTTTTCCATCTTCTCCCCATCAAGCTATCTCTTTGAGTAATACATACTTTTGTTATTTTTATTAGTATACATTCAGTAGCACTACTATCTGCGTATGGCAGGTTTTTTGATGTACGTCAGTGTAGATAAGTTATCTCAATTGCTATCTACAACATAATTAGTTCTCAGACAGAATTGAAAGAGAGCGCTCTTTGGACCTAACATCATTTAAGCTAAGTGCTATGATTGAATTTTAGTGCTTGATTTATATAAAAATATTACAAAATGATCATTAATTTCACTAAGAACAAAACATCTCTTTTCATGAGGAAAACCAAGATGTCTTATTTTTGAGTTCAGCATTTTATCTTTTAGTTCTGCTAGGGAGCTCAAAAGTAGTTGATCATAGAGCTCTAGTAGTAAGTATTCTGACCTTCCTATAAAATCTGATTTTCTTGCATATTTCTTGCAATATAAGAAACTCCATTTTTCTCAGCCAATAACCCCTCTTCCCCATTCCCAGCTGCAAAGAAGATATTTATGATATTTAGGTTATCATTCTTCGTGGCCTACACATAAAGTGCTGGAAAAGTATTTTTTCCATTTTGGTGGGGGTTTTTTGTTGTTTTTAAGACAGCTGCCCTGTCCACAGTGACTTTACAGAATAGACAGTAGAAATTCCACACTATTTATTTCCTGGGAGTTCCTTTCTCCTGTTCAAACACAAGACTAGAAAACACATACAGCAGTAAAATATGACCTTTATGGGTTTTGTTTTGCAAGCATTTTTAAAAAGAATATATCATCCACAGTTTTTCAGTACTTCAGGGAACATTTTGATCTTTTTGGAAAGGAAACAATGCCAGTGAGGTTGTGTCATCTGTGACACAAGGGCTGGGTAGACTAGACAGGCCTGAAGTAACCTCTAATGAGTGGAAAATGCAAGCTGAACAGAACACCCATCTGTTCCATGTGAAGGGAACCACTTGCCCAGTTCTTACGTGGATAATGATAATTGACATCTGCCAGTCAATACTTTCATATCTCAGACAGGTAGGATTCTTGAGATGAAGCTGCAAACAAAAGGGGAAGTTTCATCAGGTGTGAAGCACATGATGGAGAAGTCAGTGTCTTGTGGAAGGGTGCAAATACAGTTGTGGAGGTAGGGGGCAAGGAAGTCTGTCTTCACCCACTACTGGTGCAGAAGGGACGAAAGTACGAAGCCACAAACTTTATGAGTTCAGCTGCCTTCCTGATCCAACCAGCAAAATCTGTTATTCCAGGTGTTAGAATCTGTGCTTAAATACAGTGGCAATTATCCCATGAGTAATTTTGTTAGGTATGAAAAAAAATTGAATCAAAATTGATTTTGCATCTATTTAGTGTATAGATTGTACATACTATGAAAGCAAAGGAGCAAGTACAAGGAGGGGATGATTTTAAAGGTGAACACAGAAAGGCAAGAGCACTTGCCTGTATGTGTGGGTCAGTAACTCTGCCAGGAATCCAATGAAATATGCTTTTATCTTCGATAAGGTACTTTATAACTTCTCTTTGAATGTATTTCTGATAACACTTTCTTATATACTCTCTCTGGCACACCACTTTCATTATCTTCCTGTCACTTTATTGACGTGTGTAACATGCCCTATTGCTTTGTCATCTATTAGTCACAGTACCACATTTGGACTTAGAGCTGTTTAGTCCATGAGTAAATTTGAATCAGTTGGATGTGGATAAACTAGGAGTGAAGTTATTTTGAATAGGTATGATACAGTACATTTGATCTTAAAACTGGCCATTAACTAAAAAGAATAATATTCTCCTAATGCTTGATTAGAGCTTGAGGGCTACATTTGCAAAGATGTGGGGGGGAAGTTGCATAGATAAATTTTGTAATTGTCAACAGGATTTCAGTATCTATCTCCCCAACAGGATTTAAATAGCAATAATGATTAAAAAACCCACATTCACTAATTACTTCAGAAGTGTAAAGAATAAGTTTTCAAAATTATCCTTTCCTCTGCTTTTGGATTTGGATTAATAAATCATAGGTCATGTGCAGTATTTTCCAAATTCAGATAGCAAACTATCATATATTTCTTCCATTTCATGACAATTGATAACTTTAACTGGCTATGTAACTTTGGAGCAGATCTGTTCCAAATAACAGAATCTGCTTAATTCCCATGGTATCACTTAGGCCCTGATCTTGCAGTCGCGTTTGCACAGATGGACTCCTGCATCCAGACCGAGCCCACATATGCCAAAGAGGCTCCAGACAATGAAGGCATTGGTTCATGGAAATCCAATTGCAAGATCAAGACCTTAATTCCCTTTAGTTTTGTCTCTTCCTAATGAGAGCTGTCAATTACTTATAGTAATTAGGTGGGCAATGGATGTTAATGGGACGAGATTTTAAATATGCTACTTCAAAATTATATGAATAAATCATACAAATTTCTTTGCCTGTCTTTTACCATATGTCCTCCTTCAAATCTGTATCTTTTGTTTTATATATGTTAAAAAAAGGCACGTAATGTACAAGCACCACATTTAACTTTGAAGAACTTTAAAGGTGAGGTGAAACTTTCAGATAATAGTCACAAAAGAGTAATTTTGGAAAACAATGGAACTGTTTGATTTGAAAAGAAAGTTACGGATTTGCTAGTAGGGGTGCTCAGTTTTGGGGTTTTTTTTATGTTGTTAGTTGTCACTTGTAAACCAAAAGTTTCTACAATAAATTGCTTTTAATTTGTACACCAGAGTGAATGCGATTACAATGCTTATTTTGGTTATAAGGGCATGATTCACCCCTACATTCCTTATGTTTAAAGTTGGTATCATTTATTAACGTCAGTAAAAATCCAACGAGATATCTTTCATTTCCTCATAAAACAGATATCATGCAAAGAGTTGTCAGTAAAATGCAGATTTTAATCCATTTTCCTGAATTTAATGCAACCTTATGCAAATGACATATTATAATATGCATAGTTAGTATGCTGGACACTGGGTGTCTCCTGTGGAGAAAACAAGCTTAAGTTAAGTAGATATGCCTTCACACTGCAGAATGCTCAGTTGCCAGATCGGGTCAGCGCTAGAAAATTACAGGTTCCAATATTTTAAATAGAGTCTTTGCAGAGAGCACCATTAAATAACTGCACAGATCTATTCATGTCTCCAAGCAGAGGCAATAATTGGTAACTCTTGTCATTGCGTACAAACGCTGTGTTCCTCCAAGAATAGCCCAGTGTGATTAGCTCTCAGTAGATCGGCTGTTCTTTATGAACTCTCGAGTGGCTTTTCCTCTATGCGCATTTGCAGATAAAGCCGCTGTAACTGAGCGCAGCTGATGAGTCATCTCACTGAGTTCTGTACATCTGTTCCAAAACAGTTCATTGTTTCTTGAAGAAAGAACAAACTTCTATTTTTGAGGAAGTCTGGGTTCACAACATTGTTATTAAGGGAAAGCTCAGGCAGACATCTTGTAATCTTAGCCTGTGACAAGGAACACTCCTGCTGCAGCCCGACAGTAATACTTAGTCTAAAAATGCCTTTTTCGACATTGTTTTTCTATCTGTTAGCTTTTCTCTCTCTTATCTAAATGCGGAATTCAAACTGTGTTTTCCTTCCTAAATCACATTTTATTTCCAGGGATTAGGGGTGATTCAAAAGTAGTTGAAAGCAGAATGCAGCTGGAGTGCTCATCTAGTTCACGTATAATAAGGACTCTTAGCACTTCTGCCCATTCCTGGTCTTTTGAAATGCAATATTTCAGCAGGCTATTTAGTTCACACTTCTTCAAATAACCATAGATACACACACCTAGAAGATCAAGAGTTTAAGCTTTCATTTAAAAAAAGACAGCTGGGTATCTCTGCACTATTGAGGAGTCACAAAGGATGATAAAAATGTATACTTGAGCTAAATCATGTACTATGTCTTAAAATTATTAATTAGAATGGATAAATTTAGATATGGCTGCTGGTGTACTATAACAGAATACTTTAACTCTGTTGGCTAGAACTTAAATGTTTCCAGCTTGTTTAATATTGACTTAACAATCATCAGAAGAGCTTTAATGCTTAAAAATGAAATAATTTGTTTGAATATTTGTTTAACTCTTAGACTCTAATGTTAACTTTATGATTGCTAACTTGGTAGTTGAGTAGGATCAAAATTTGGGAATTGAGAATACAAAGCTCATCAGTCATAGAAAAACTGGAGTGTAAGTGATTCTGCCTTTGAGCTAGGAAATAGACTTCTTGACTTCAAAAAGTCCTTTGTACTCCTCTGCAAAGATCAGACTCTCAAACACTAAACCATAACACTTTTGCAAGCAGTAGGATTTTAATTTTCACAGTGAATGTATTATGAATTTATGAGGTTTTTAGGACAGTAACTGGAGCAAGCTTTCTTGGTAAAATGATATAAGTGAGCATACAGACAGAAGTGTTGGTAGTTAGCAGCATTCTTTGGAATAATAATTAAAAATCCCACAACTGTAGATGTTTTCTAAGAGATCAAACCAGATGAAAGGGAAATTGTAATGGTGGAATCGACAACTGGTCTGAAGAGTTGAATAGAGGTCAACACCTAAATGGGGCCTACAAAAAATCTGGAGAGTGACTTTTTGCAGTGGTAAACAGTGGTAGGACAAGGGCTTACATCTTTAAGCTGAAAGAGGGTAAATGTTTGGAAATTAGGGAAAAAAATCTTTACTATTACAGACTACAGGTTGCCCAGAAAAGCTGTGGATGTCCTATCCTTGGGAGTGTTCCAGGCCAGGCTGGATGGGGCTTTGAGTAACCCGGTCTCAAAGTGGAAGGCGTTCCTGCCCATGGCAGGGTGTTGGAAGTAGATGGTCTGTAAGGTCCCTTCCAGCCCAAACCATTCTATGTGTTTGCGTCTCTTGAACAGAGGTGTTAATTGTCTGCAACACAGATTTATAGGCATAGAAAGGAGGGGACTCTTGTTCCTCCTCTTTGATGCTTAAAGTAGAAAATAATATTTTGTTTGCAATACTGCAAGATTCAGAAAATTTCTCTTTGAAAATGTCCCTTGGGCTTTGAGTTATGCCTTTGGTCTGCTGTGTTTAGGCACCAATAATGCAAGAGTCCTTAAGATTTCGCAGGAAGAAAAGAATGGTGAACACCATCTGCATCTCCGTACTCAGTTTCTTTCAAGGCAAGGATATAATAAAATCTCATAAACAGAACAATTACCAAATAAAAGCTGACCTTTTAAAACCCACTGTCCATACAGGGAGGCCATTGAGTGTTCTTCCAGTTTTCTTACAGCTGGAAAACAGCATGCTTAATTTTATTCATGGATGAATGTCCTTGTGTTGACATTGTCCTTTACCTTAAATAGCTGTCTGTCTTGATACAGTTATGCGTTGTAGCCATGGCCCTGTTCAGTATTTGCTTCATTAAGCTAGAGAGCTCAAGCTTTTTAACCTTATTTGTTTAATTTTTCTTCTTATAGAATTAATCTTCCTTTTTCTTCTGAAATCAGAATACGCTACTCCAGTTGGTATTTTTGCAACCCCTCTCACAGTGCATTCGGTGATTTCCCAAGTTCCCTGTATACTGAAAATGGTGAATGTGGTGTTCATATTGCTGCTGTTGAAAGTGAGAATGCAGGGTTGTTTGTTTCAGTAAGTATCTCCAGGTTTTGTTTTTGCATTATAAAACCTTCAGCAGTTAGGTACTGTCTTGAGATGTAGCACCTTGGCCAGCTTGACACTCCCACAGCTTTGCACAGCTGAGGGAAACAGACTGAAGTTGCAAGAAAAAAATGAGATGTTATTGGTGCCCTTCTGTCAGCAAACAGGTCTTGAACCTTGAAATTTTTCCCCTTCCTGGATTGTCTTTCACCCCTCACAGTCTAGAATTATTAACCTGGCACACTGCAAAATTTGTATTTTTAATCTATGTAATCTTAGGGTAAAACAGTTGCTGACAGGTAGAGAAACAATTAAGCCCAGTTGATCAAATATCCATTTATTTTATTATAATTTCATAGGAAAACAAGGCTTACATGGTTATGCTCTGTGTGTGGCTACGTGTATGTACCCTACACATATCAAAGCTGTGTTCCCACTTGTTTTTCACACCTACAGAACAACTTTTGCATTAGTTTCCTGATTCTAACCAAATTTGACTGAAGGGTAAAGTTTAAAGATTATGAAGTTCCTGTAGGATTTTGGGAAAGTAGGTAAAGGGCTTAAAGGTAGATATCAATTCCTTTCCAACTATGGAAAAAACTGCACTGTGAATTCAACCTTTATGAGACACCAGAGACCTCATGCTCTGGAGAAATACTTTATGAATGCTCAACCTTGGAAAAGCTCCAATAGTAGGTTATATCTTCTTAGACTCTGATGGACATAAGAAAACTAGTTTCCTTTGTCTTGGAGCTCAGGGACCCACTTGGTAAACTGGGTTAGAATTAAGCAAAACTGTATGTCTTAAGTATTTGACTTTAGTATTCTGCTCTCACATCATCTAGATATGTCTCTCTTGAGTTCTTCTAAACTCTTGCTATTTGTTAGTCTCAGTGATCAATCACAATATATCTAATGCTTATACAGAATCACAACTTCCAAATCTGGCTGCTTGCCTGTGCACCTGATGATTTCTCTGGAGAAACTGTATAAATTAGAAATAGAAAATAAAGGGTATTGTAGAAGTAAAAGCATCGCAAGTACATTTAAAATACTTATAGTTCAGAGGAAAAAAATGTATCATTTTTACTCTCGGGGTTTAGCTGAGAATTTATTTAAGGAGCCAGAAGAGATCTGACAATAGTGTAAAAGGAATAGTAAAAAAAAGAATCACAATTGTACATTGTGAACAGAGAAGTAAAAATGAATAAAACCTCCTGTCAAACTCACGAGTTTTTGTAGCTCAGGAGAATGCTGTGGCCATATCTATTCCCCCAGGCTTGGTCATTAGCAAACTTTTTACTCGTGAAAACTGTGTAAGATTGTATCATGGCTATGGTAAAGTACAAGGCACAGAGCAAGGGAAGGAAGGCTTTTAGATCAGCTAGAAAGCACACATGGTGCTCTGTGTGCTAGTAATTTTTTACAAATATCTGAACTGTCATTACTGAAAACTTTCTTCTGTCTGAGAATTTCTGTATCTCTGACTTCTCCCACCACTTTTTGTGCTTTTCTTAGAGAAAGGAAAGAAAGATCAAATAAGAAAGCAGCTCTATCTATGAAATTTTATTTGCACTGGTGTTAATTGGGCAGGGATTTGGGGTTTTGCTCACCGGTTGTAACTCTTGCTGTCTCATGTGGTTTTGCTTTTCTTATTTTTCTTATTAAGCTCTTTTTTTTACTGGAACCCAGACACTGGGAATGTTGAACTGCCTCTTACAGCTCAGTTGTATACAATGAACTGAGAACTGATCTTTTAATGTTTCCTATAGAATTAAAAGCTATTGTAGAAAAATATTTATACATATTGTTTTCTATTACATGTACCCATCCTGTACGAGTCCTCCTCTGTAAACATACTATTCTGTAAAATCTCTCTCTCTTCCAGCTCTCTATGGCCCCTATCCTAGGTATATATATATATATATCCTAGGTATATATGTATTTTGCTAAACTCTTCATCAAACGTAGAATCATCTCGGAATCAGAAGACAAGAAATGTGATGGACATTTTGACAGCCTTTTTTTTTACTTATTTAGATATAAATAAATAAATCCTTTTATTACCTTCCCAAGAATGCTTCTTGTTCCCAAAAGGAAACTGGAACAGAATGTCACTCACAGCCACTTGCCTGATTTATTTTTGCTGTTGAATAAGGAGTGATTTGCTACAGTGCCCGTGAAATACCTTCAGCAGGAATTGTGCTCCCAGTTGCAGGCATGAAGCAGGGAGACAAGTTCCCTATTTTGCATGATCTTGTCCTCGTATGAAAAAGAGAGCTGCCTATTCCTATAAGGCAGTTTCAAGTCTGAAAATAGCCAGAACTAGGAACCAAAAGAAAGTTTTGCTTCCTGCTGTCATGCTTCAGTGAACCAGTGCATGGCCCATATTTGTTTATTTAGCAGTCTTACCTTTACATGATTAGTTTCTGTTCTTTAATCTGCAATTATGTTATTTTGGTTTATGAATTACATTAGCAGACAGCAGTTTAAGATGACAGAAAATCGGCTTTTAAAAAAATTGTTCTTTCCCCCTCTCAGTTTTGGAGAACTTTTCTTCAAAACTCAGCCTCACCTGTCATATTCAGGATAACACTATTGTGTCCTTTGTCTGAGATTCTGATAAGCATTTGTTGCCTGGTTGAGCACAAAGACAGAACTCTTCTACAGCCTCTAATAGTATTCTGGTACCTATTTTTGTGATATCTTTGATTTCCATGTGAATCTCAGCTTATGATGAGCTATGTGCCTTCTCACAGCCTGTGCCCAACCCATGGGAACATGATATTGGACACCAGTGTCATACCAAGACTCAGTAACTTAAATATAGTTCTGTTGTTGTTCCAATCCCATTTGTCCAGTCAGTGTCCAGTAATGTGTAGATTGTGAAAATTCCAGTTGTTAAAGTGATACTGACTATCAACATTAGTTTTATGCTCAAATCCCAACGCTTATAAAAATTCCTGGGTATATTAGTTAGATGGACACTACCATTACAATTTAGTGGAAACAGTTTGTGTAGATACAGAGCTTTACAACTCCTTTCAACTAGCAGAGGTGCTGACAAGGAATGTTGAGCTTTTTGAGAGATAACAGTATTGAGATTTGTGCAGCTTCCAACTGGAGAAGGCCTGTTTGCAGACAGGGTTCATTCCAGAGAGGTCTCCACAAACAGCAGCTCTGTTTGGAAATCTGTGAGTGCACAGGCATTTATAGAAATGCCTGGTTTCACTTACAGACTGTGACTGGAGTGGAACAGAGTAACCAATCTATCAATTCAGTTTGAGCTTTGACGTTGGGGACCATTATCAGGCTCCATGGAAAATATGTCTTCAGCTATGGGAAAGAAATGAATAATCTTAACACCTCCTTGGATGTGGAAAGCATAGTAAAAATCTGAGTTTTGAACAAAGTATTTTCCATCAGAAAGCTGAGAGTCTTTCAAGAAGCAGAAACTCTCAGGTTCACCAAATCCTGTTGTTATTACTGAATATACACACGTGTGCGTGCACATGTACACAGAGCTTGTAGGATACCCTACGCTTTTATAAATCAAGACTTCTGAACTATTAGCTAGCTGTGACCTGGTGTTTTGCTGGGGGTTTGACATTGTGAAGAAAAACACCTGGCATATCTGATTAGAAACTTGCTGTAGATTGCAAAGTGAGTTTCAATTATTCCTTCTAAAAAAATTGCTTCACAAGGCAGAGTCTTCCTTTAACATGTAAAATTTTATGGGGTAAAATATTCTTACTCTGAGACTATTTATCAAACACACCTAGAGAATTTTGTTATTGAAAGTGCACAGACTTTATGCTTATATAACTCAGTAATTGCAAGTACCTAAATGACCTGGAAGACTGTGCCTTGTTTTAGGAAGAAATTTAACCTCCAGGTTGTCCACCTTGCCTCAGATTTAAAGAGTTCAGATGCTCCAGAATTGCACATTGATTATAACCGTGATTTATTTTAACTTTGTTTGACAGTTCATGTAGGGGTGAATAAAAGAAGGTATTTGTCCTTCCAGATGTCCTATTCTGTCCCAGAGCAGGTTGCTTTAAATGCCTCATCTTCTCGTTCCTCTCCCAGCAGCAGTTCCTGCCCCAGCTCCTGAGGTCTCCCTTGCTCCCTGTCCTGGCTTCCCTTCAGACTCTGTCCCACGCCCTTCCTGTGAGAGTGATTTCCACATCAAGTCTGTCCTACCAGCTCCTGGGGTGTATTTTTCATTCACCAGGATAGGTGAAAGATGGTCATGGTGGGAAAGAAAGTGCACCCTGCCTGTGGTGGCTCCTCATCTCCCCAGTGATAGCTGCAGGTGCCAGTGAAGGGGTGAGGAAAGAGGTTTGCTTCTCTTTTGGCGTGAACTCTCAATCACAGGAGGGAGAGGTTTTCATTCAGGATAACAGAGATGCTTGTTTCTCCAGAAGACAAAGTTTAGCTTCCATCAAACTCTTTTTATATTCCCACATGACTCCTAAAAGTTAGCAGTGGGCAGCCTTTTAAGTGAAGGATTTAGGTGTTTTGGAAATGTTATATTAATATTTCCCAGCTGAAACAAGGAGTTCTTTGTGTTGAATATTTCCCTTTTTCTATGGCTTAGGAAAGGTTTTGAATTGACAGCCTTTTATTAACCTAATAATGTCATGCCCACAGATGGACAGTTGGATTTGTTAACTCAAATCCTGTGGAGAGTGAAGGGATGACAGTAAAAGTGAGGCACTGGCTGTGGTTATCCTGGAAGCCAAAAGCAGAGCAGGGCATTTTTCCTCCTAGCGAGCGTATCCATGCAGAGAGCAAGTCCAAAGAGATTGCTGTCCTGCCTTTGCTGCTGTTCTATGCACCCTGCTTTAACACCAGTGAGACCCAGTGCTTCACCCCAATGAACAAGATTTGCAAGGTTTTCTTTTTCTTAAGATGTGTGTAAACCCAGCAATAACAGTGCTAATATTGAGACTTAAATAGTCAGTCTTACAACAATGAAACATGGATTAACTATACTTAGCTCTGCAGGAACATTTAGATCTTTAGATCAAAATGAGATACCTGAGAATAAATCTGTTGTAATTTTTTTTTTTTTTTGATCCCAGAAAGATCTTGGAATGAATGGGAAGCTTATTCTTATTTCTGCATAGTACAGAATAATTGATTTTTCTATGGGTGATAATTGAAAGGGTGTTAGCAATAGTCTTAAAGGTCACAGACCAAAACTAATGTCTTAGAGAAAATCAAGCTGATGTTCTATGAGTTCATTCCTTTCTACTTTAAAGTATATATTTAATAGCATATGATGTTCCTTAACATTTAGCCGGCATGTTTTGATTCCATTTATTCAGGTTTATAGTTAAACATATCCATTTACAAATACTGCTTTAAACACAGCAGGATGGAAACACTGTTCATTTTATCTATCTTAAGTTTCTGCATTTATTTTCATCTTTTCCCACTGTGCTAAGATCCTCAGAAACATTAACATTTTTGATGCTGTAATGTAAATGAATCACCTCAACATCGTGTTGTAAGTCAGTATTTCTCTCCCCCATCTCCACAGTACCTTGGCTTCCTCCCCACCCTATTAGCTTAACTCACCCCCCCAGCGTTGCATAGATTTTATCAGTGGTGTTTAAATATGCTACTGTTACTGAGGGGTTAAGCAGGTAGGATGATTGCACTAATAAAAATTGATAAGTAGTCAGGTTATCCTTCCTAATTTATTGCCATGGCAACAGACAGCACATGTGGCTTGTTGCTGAAGAACAGAATGCTAATAATCAAATGTGTCTTACCCAAATGAATATATAACACAGCTTACTAATACAGTGCCTTGACATTGTGTACATTACTGAACAACAGTATGCATTAATTCTGCATCTAACTTACTTGATGCATATGCTCTGGAGAACAGGAAAAATGAAGAAGCACGTCTGCTACATCAAAGCTGTTCATTAAAGTAATGTATTTTAAATAGTATATACAGTGAAAGATCCAATTCTCCAACACTTATCTTGTTTATGTCAGTAGGTGGTAGGTATACTAGGAAGATGAAGTAATGCATAGTCATTGTGAGATGGCATAAAAATAACCAACACATCATAGGAGTTCAATTAAGCAATAATCTCGGGGAAAAAATGGTCATAACTAGCAGTTAATGGTTGGTTTGTTAGTTAATGGCCCAAGGCAAAGCTGAGAGCAGTTAAGCTTCTAACAAACTGGTTTTGAATTATGGCCACAATGGTTTTGCTGGGGATTTTCCCCCCATTATCATAGTTTATGATAGAAATAATGTCTTTTTAAAGACAGCAGTTTTTACACTGGCTGTTAAGTGGAAATGTGGTGTTTCAAGGAAATAAACAATTTTCTACCCAAAAGAAACAAAACATGCACTTTAGATATTTATGTAGTATATATGTTATACATGTATATTCTATATGTATTTCATATTAAATATAAAAACTATGCTATACACACATGTAATATATTAGAGACTATGTATGAGAGTAATTGTCAATTTGGAAGTTCCTGTATCATTGAAAATCCACAGAGTTTATCAGTGTGTACATACACGTATATACATAGGCCCATATATGTATCAACATTCTCTGTATTTACTTTATAAACACACTTTAGCTTTATTACCAATGTTCTCTCTACACGCTTTAGTCAACTGATAAAGAGAAGAAAAGACACAAGACAAATCTTCCAAAATTGGCAAATCAGATCATCCCACTCATTCCAGTGTTTTACAAATATCAAGCCTCTGGTTCATCTGAAACCATCAATACCAGCATTGTTTCTTAACCTAAGATTTTGTACCACACTCTTTTGCTTTGCACATAATCTCAGAATTAATTTCTTTACAAAATCTTCCTTTCTCTTAAAGGCCATAGGATTTGCTATAACCAGAACAAGCTCTGGACTCAGGACTCTTCAAACAGTTATGCTGGGGAATATAATATTGTATCTATTTTAACCTAAAACTCTGTAACATTGAAATGGATATTTTGCTCATGGAAATTTTTGGGATGCAAGTGCAGTCTACTTCCAGAAAGCAAAAGGGAGATGGGTTTTAATCAACTTCCGGGAGATTTAAAAGTATCTCGATAAACTGAAATGGTTGGTGAAAATTGCCAGGATGTTACAGTAAAATAGCTTTACAATGAATCTGAGGTGAGGCAATTTCAGATAAGACAGGAAACCATAAAACTGCCATGAACATAAAGCAAACTATATTTACAGTATGAGTACCATATATTCATTCTGAAAATTTTCATGATTACTGTTCAGCTTTAGATTATTCATTTAGATGCTGGTGTAGGTAGGGTGCTAATTCTAGGAATGGTGAATTCAGACTCGATTGCATTTTGGTGCCAGCTATTTTTCTACTTGTAAAATAATTTTAAGTTGGATATGGGAAAAAAAAGAAAAGAAAAAAGAAGATGTTCTTCCAAGGATTTTCCAAGAGTGAAAATTTCCCATAAGATCCTCAAAGGATGGACATTTATATAGGAACTTCAAAACTATTTTTCACTTTTGAAAAGTGTTCTTAAACATATATAAATACATATTAAAAAGTCTTAATTTTTGACAAAATTAAAGAAGTGCATGGGCAATCTTCAAATATGCCTATACACTGTCTCAGCTTGGCCTTCTTTTTCCAATTTTCTTTTTCAGAAGACTCTTAGCACGGTACAGTAAAATAAAAGAACCGCCACACTGCATAATCACTTAGTAGCCTAGGCTCATTTCTGAACACTGGTAATATTCTGTCCTTCCTAATGACCAGCAGTTTTCAACTTGTGCTTTAGGATACTTTTCTTCCTTTCTTATAAGGTGCTTGAGACCCACCAGAGAGAGCTGCTTCTCTGAACAGGTGTTACTGGGATGGCAAAGGAAGTTGTTATTGTGTAGGATCTCTCTCAAGTCTGAAAAACAAGTAATTGAACTATGAGACAGTTGGAGGGTGATGGAGGTGGGAGGAAAGACTCCTTTTTCAAAGGTACTGAATACTGTTATATATACTTATAACAAGGAAAGAATCCAAAGTTCCTCAGAGATACCAGACAAGTTTTATAGATCAATTTTAACTTGATGTACCATGAAGAAAAAGGCAGGACCACTGGGCTAAATCACAGAGCCTGGTAGGCACACTTGAAGGATCAGATCAAGAAAAGACTTTTTCTAATGTTTCCTATAAGAACAAACTGCACCACCAAGTATTCATGTTACATGAGGCTTTACACTGGGCTCAAAATGTCAGAAACTACAATAGTTTAACTACTTGAAAATGTTAGAGGAAATATTGCTTGCAAGCCGAGAGGCCTATTATCTTTGACAACTATCTGTACCAAAATAGCTCTTTACCCAGTAGCAGTCTAGCTCTTCATCTTTCTGAAATCATTGAGGTTAGGCCTGACCCACTGATAATATTTCTATCCTTTGTTTTTGTCCTTTTAGAAGAGCATTACCAATTCTAGTATCATCACTGAACACAGGTTTTGTTTTAGCATCTGTGGACTAAAAGGACTGCAAATAGTTAGTTGTAGTGACATGACAGATTACTCATGCAGAAGGATCTGCAAAATATGACCCAGAAGAACAGCACCTTCCTCAGCAGTGCATCCTAGGGAAGATCCCCATCCATTTTCACAGTGGTTTTGATGTAAGAAATCAATAATGTGAAGTTTACAGGTTGAGATGTCTTCACTTATGGTTTTCTGACACTGCACTTCCAAATCATCACAGTAAAGAGCTGCAATTATAAAATGCCTGTTAGCTACCTCAGGGCTATCTATATCAACAGGACAGGGTGAGACTGGAATGTTTTACCAGCTGTTAGTAAGTTTTATAAATCCCTGACTCATTTACCTGAAAAACCTTTCCTCAGAAGTACTTAGATGATATGGCCCTTTCTCAGAAAATGGATAGTGGATAAAAGAAATTTAGATTATGTGGATTGAACCAAGTCTGAAGTGAACTTTGTAGATAAGTGGACATTTAACACCACTTAAAGGGTTTTTGGAGTTAGGAACTCTGAGTCAGTGAGTTATTCTCTTTTCAGTGTTACTTAGGTATTGAGGGCTAAATCCATGAGGGATGGAGTTATTACAAATATGAGTACCTAAAATAACACCTGACTGCAAGTTCTCCACAATGTATAGAACGATGTTTAAAAGAGGAATACAGAAAGCTAAGTAAATAAGGTGACTGCGACTGAAGTCAGCCAACAGGAAATAAGAACTTGGGGCATTGAAATAAGTCCTGTATCAGACTGCAGATGGAAAAGGGATCCTCCAATTGTAAATGAGTGTGTGGAACCTCTCCTGATGTAAGGAAAGTAAGCTAGAACAGTCACGGGTTTTTTTTCATGTAAAACAACATACAAGAAAATCTAAAGCTGTTGAGTGTTCTTGTAAGATGTTGAAAGACCCAGGTTCAGTTACCTCTTTGAAACTGACTTCTTTACCTGTGAGGCTGAATGGTCATAATAATGGTTTTGTTATAGTGCTTGCTAGATGTCAGATCTCAGAGGTTAAACTAATATAAATGACATCTTCCACAGTCCAGATGAGCACTCTAAGCATTGAATTAGTTACTAAAAATAGACAATGGGTTTCATAATTATCTTCATTCTCCTCTATGTAAGGCTCAAAACCTCAAAAACAACAACCAGTTCTGACTTTGCTGTAAAAATGGAAATGGAAGACATGTAGGTAACAACATCCCCAGAAACTTGGATTTCAAGAACCTGTATGGACTTAGACACTCAATGCATCATTTTGAGAACTAAACCCTTTTCTGTATATAGCCCCAGGGCCTTGCTGTACAAAGATAAGATAAGCCCTATACCCTAGCTTGAAACATGCATTGCTCTATATAGTTCTACTTTTCTGTATATAAAATAATAACCAGAGATATTTTTTTGACAATATTCAAGCACTAATTAGATGACTTCTCATTTTCAGACACACTGAGCAATGACAAAAAAAAGCCTAAGGTCACTGAAAAAGGAGTGCACAGGACCACGGAAAAGTCACTCCCTTAGTGTTTACAAAGCACTTTCATGGCTAAAGATGCTGCATAAGTGTTCAGTATTATTAGTGCTATGTGTAGATTATGTTGCCTCAGTTGTTTCAGATCATGTCTAATCAGGATTTTTCAAATAATTCCCCTCTGTGTCTGGAGAGGAAATTAAATCCAAAAGTCTTCTGTACATCTGAAAGTATTTTGTGTTAGAGTTTGAGAGAAGCTAGAGTCAGACACGAGGACAGGGTGGGGAGGGGGGAGTTGGGTTTGTCAGGAGACAACAGCCTTAGGCAGTGAACTATTTGTTCAAACAGCAGTGAGAAAAAGGAGCAGAGAGTGAGAGTCATATACACAGAAAGTATCAAAATAGGAGCAAGAGACAGAAACAGAGACAGAAACATGATTCTGTAAATGAGTAGGGATGGGTAATAAAGGGGTAGCTGAGGAAACAGAATAGTGGAGGATGGGAGGGGAATGGGACCTTTCAATGGGGAGAAGGGTAGATGCTGAGGAGAAATGAAGCAATCAGAAATCATACAGAACTGACTGCATGACCTTAATTTTGCCCTCTTGTGCATGCACACCACCAGTCTATCTTTCATTATGTAATCTCATGCTATTTTTTCCCCAGGAAGGGCTGTGTCTTAGGGACGACTCAGAGCTGTGTCGCAGAGGAGACAGCTGCTGTGCAGCATGGGCTGCAGGGAGAGACGACGTTCTTGGGAGCAGGGCTGGACACAGAGCTGTTCCTCAGCTACCAAAGTCTCTCTTAAAAGAAGTAAAACAACAGCTTTTAAACATAATCCTGACAGTATCAACAATGAGAATTTCAGACTAAAACCTGTGTATTCTTTCTCAGAATACACTTCTTGGGGATATAAGAGCTATGGAGCCTTGGGCTTCTTGATAGAGTAAAAAGCATTTTAATCCCAGACTGCTCTGAAATTCATAGATCAGGGAAATTCAGGGGTTGATACTCAGAGCTGGGTTTCACCATACTTCATGAAACAACATGACACCCAATGTCACACATCAGCAAAAGAGGGTAGGAGTGAATATTGAATAGGTCTCCAGGCAGGATATATAATCTCCATATACCATAAAAAGAAGTTGTCAGATTTATTTTAAATGTTTTATGAAATATAAATAGTGATTCTGGGTATACCTTGGAGAAGTGGGGAGGGAAAGGCAATGAGACTTTTCCCTTCTCATGTACACCTGCTTTGTATCAGGTGGTTTTCTGCCTCAAGCTTTTTCATAATCATTCTCATTTCCTTCTCTCAGTTCAGATGCCTTTCTGCCTTATTCAGATCCCTCTTTTTCCAAATTATAGTAGAGAACTTCCAACTTTCTTCCCAGTGCCCAGGAGCAGCAAGGTACGGTTTTAGACTCTTGTCACATGAGAGATGTTCTCAATCATTCTTTTCAAGGAAATGGCAGCCCTTGAGTTTTGAGCAACTAGAATTTTAAGAAAAGCTCTACTTCAACCCTACACTTCAGATTGCAAGGTATATAGTTTGAGTGAAATTTTCAGACAATTGTTTGCCAGATCATGGTTGAAATAATAATATGAGAAAAAATGTAGCCTTTACGAAGGCAGCTGCAATTGCTAAAATTTAACAGTTTTTTAAATCTATTGCAAAAAAATATCTTACAGCAGGAAGATGGTGATATCTATTCCACTATAATTACAAAGTTACATAGCAATGAGCAGATGTAAACACACTGACGAACATGATACAGCATCTACAGGAAAACAGAAACAGACACACTCAGTGCAGAAGTTAAAAACTAGTTTGTCCCAGAAGATGAGAAGATATTATTAGCCAAAATTTTTGAGAGATTTTGAAAGCCTCCTACAGTATGCATTTTTTCAACTGGGAAAAGCATCTCATTCACTTTTGGAAGACGTAGTAAGTTTTAAGGCTAAGCTGTAATTAATGCATGCATTGATATTGTGGTAGGAATTGAATGCTTCAAAACTAAAGCTGTGAGATGAGACAGGGGAGAAGTTGTGATTTAACAGGAGAATGAAAATAGCTGTGGTATTAAATTTGGAGGCAATATTGCTAGATAAGGGGAGATAAAAAATGATGATTCTTGGAGAACAGCTGGCACCAGGTGAGACTTGCTGGACAAGTTTTGAAATTTGGAGATTGGGACTGGAAAATGGTAGAGAAAGGAAAGCAAGTGATGGAGGCAGTCCTGGAGAACAGGAAGCCAGGGTTGGAAGCTATGAGGCAGATGGGCTTATCTGCTGGAAGGAATACACAAGCTGTAAAACATGCATTTAAAATAACATTAAAGTAGCAAAATAGCACAATGAAAAGCTGTAAGGTACAAATTAAACCTGTGCAAACACAATTTGCTTTGGAAATAACTCCCTAGGAGCTCTGCTGAGTGCAAAAGTCTTATAGGACTATGAGCAGGAGCTCTGGGGAAATCACAGTCTTTGATGGTGGTCACATAAGCAACCTGTACTTCTTGTGGTTGGAAACATGTATGTATTTCACCTCTTACCATCACCTCTTACTTTTCTTTGAGTGGAGTCCAATATCTTGCTCAGGTGATGAGGTTTTATCCATCTCTCATACACAAGAGAAAGAAATCAGAGAGACCCTCCTTTATCCGTCTTTAGGGGATGGTGTGTGTGTCAGGCTCAGTGCTTAAATTAATCCCATGCCAATTCTCTGATGCTATGGTCTATCTTTGTAAGGGAAATCCCTGTTCAATTATCAGCTTCTACTGGAATCATTCAGTTGATTTCAGCAGAGAAGTAAGAGCACAGCCAGGTGAGAACTTTTTTAGTGGTTGCTGAAAAATATGAAAGCAGCAAATATTGTTCTGAAGGAGATGTTTTGCTGTGTACAGCCTTTATTCTGAAACAGAGAACAATGACCTAGTCAGGGTTAAGGCAAAGAAAATGGTATGTCTGCTACTGTTTGAAGCCACCCCCAGTCTCTATTAGCAGGTGGTATGGCGAGTGAAAGGTGGCAGAGTGCCCCTTGGATATGCAGGAAGCTGGGAATGCCAACAGTCTTGTTTCCATTGACAGTCTACATAAGACAACCAGGTGAAAAGGCATGAGAAGACCACAGCGTTTTGTGCATACAACATTCATGGAGCCACTGCTTCAATGCCTGTAGGTATATCTTGCCTACACCAGGTAACGTCTGGGCAAGGTACTGTTTGGCTTTAAAAAACTTAGATCACTGCTTTACAATTTTTTTCTTTTAAAAGAAGAAAAGAAGACTGAGAAAACCAAGAATGGCTTTGTGATATATTATGAGAAAGTGGGCTTCAGATTAATTGGAATGGAGAGAAATCCGTAGAGGAAAAGTAATACCGAGGACAAAGCTATTCATATGAAGAGATCTCTTGTTTTCAACTTCTGGTTTCATGAATTGATAAATCTCTTGCTATTGGTAAGACTCTATAAATGAGAATGAAAAGAGGGCCTATCCCACAGACTCAGCCCTACCTACTGCCTAAAATAATAATAAAAAGGAAAAAAAAAGGAAGAAAAAAAATAAAGCCTCTAAAGAGGAGAAATGGAGCCTTGTGCAAAGGTGTGCTCAGCAGCTCTGTTGTTTTTTCTTTGATTTTTCTGAGGCAGAATTAATCTACTGGAATGCAAGTAAATCTTCAAAAGGGGATTTTTCCTTTGGAATGCAAATTGTTATAGTGATGTTTCCCATACCACTTCAGGAATACGGTAATGGTACTCTGTGCTGCTAACTATTTCCATTTACAGCAACCAAATACTCATAGACTTATCTTCACGAACCCCTGTGAAACAGATAAATATTGGAATTGGAGTTTTACTACTAGGGACACTGAGGCAAAGTTTACAACTCATGACCTTGCAGTCACGAATGTGTTCAGTTTCTGCTCAAACATACTCTTGGACAGTTAGTGAACTGCTTACAGCTGTTAAAGCTTACTTTTGTGGGGTCAGTAACTACACGGAATAAATGTATGGGCATACTTATGTCACCATAAGCTTGTTCTGAAGATCAAATCTGGTAACTATTTACACTGCTGACCACTGCATCTGTTCACATGAGCTGGTTGGCATTGACCTTCCCTATGGCCAGCAACACTGGAGAAACAGAGCCTTAACATGCTTTTAGCCCACCTCTAGATTCACAGTTTAGAGTTAGGAATAACCTCCTTTGGCTTCTTGAAGACATCCTGAGGTTAGCTTTTCCCAGCCATAAAATGTTTTGAGATTTTTTGGATTGTCTCCACACACCCCAGCAATGTGAGTGAGATTTCAAGTTCATGCTCAGGTATATGCTTGAGCTTTCTCTTCATCAGTAAAAACACAGTTTTGTAGTACTGGGGATGAGTCTTAAATTTCTTAGGTCCCAGTAGCCTGCCTTTTCTACATAAATTTATGCCCTTCTTTCTGATGAACTTTTGGGGGGACCTAAGACCATCTCTCCGGCGACAGGTTTCGTCTGAGTTTTATTTGTGTATGCCAAGATTTGAGGCACTGCTGCCAGTGATAAATATCTCCATTTCAAAGTGAGAAGATGCAGGAATATCTGCTGAGATATATGTATCTGTTGTATGAAATTAATGTCGTGGAAGAACTGATTCACACATCACGTTTTTGCCTGTAGTTTAAATTAGGGAGTGTTTTTCATAATTTTTTTGGAGGTGTAGTGTGAGAGGAAATCAGACTTTGTGGGAGAAGTTTGTTACTCAGAAGAAGTATCAATCTTCTGGCAATTAAATCTTCTCATATATAGCTAAAAATGAACTGTTGGATCTTTTTCAAGCTAGAAACCTTTCTGACCTTAGAAACAGCAGCCTAATAATATTGGCCGTAAATGTAGTTATTAAAATAAATGTTTTGTTAAACCTGTAAGTGGGAGAAAATTTCATGTTTTATTGATCTCTTGTTCACCCTGTTTTGAACTTAGTGGTTTGGTACTAACCCTTTGTGCAGATATTGATTATTTAGTAGAACAAGGAGAAAAAATTGTGGGGGTGGAGGGAGTTTGATAGGCAGAGCTGTTTAAAATTGTTAAAATACCCACTGAGAAAGTCTGAGAGAGCTTATTCAATGGAAAGACCAAGGCATATTCACATGGAAATGCATATGATTATGATTCAAGACATTACGGTTCTGTGAGTGATAGTTTATTAGAAAGGGAAGACCTAATGGCAATAGAGATATAAACTGGAAGCAGAAATCTCTTTCAGTCTATAGATAAATAAGCTAACTATTTTAAAATATGCTAAAATTTTAAAATATTAAAGGAAGCCAATATCTAAAGTTCATTATCAACATTTAACAAGTTTTTTCCCCTCTATTTTCATTTGTCCCGTCTTTAATTTTGCTGGTCTGAATATCAGCCAGGTTGCTGAGTTTTCAGGACTAACCCTTAGATTTTCATAATGCTCTTTCCTGAGAAGTATTTATTTCCTTATTTATCATCTGATTTTATTAACGTGTAGAGTAATTCAACGTAGAATGAACCTAGAATTCACTGCCACAAGGTGCCACCAGGCTCAGTGGGATTCTGAGTGATTATGCATTTAAATACAAAATGAGAACTTCTGTGGTTTCACTTCTCATAAGAATGATCACACTTTCTTTTCTTTAAAAGATAATGCATGACCTCTAATCTTCAAAGTGAAGATCTGGTTTGCATCGTGAAGATACTTGTCCTATAGGTAGATTAATCCTCCTCTTGATTTCTCACCTTTTTCTTTGAAAGACTACAGATTAAACACTAGATTTGATATATCACCAGTGTGATAAGGAAATGAAAAGTCTGATGTTGCTATCATATTACTGTGCATGCTCTTTTTGAGACTTCAGTTTGGATTCTTTGTTTTGTCTTTGTTCCTGCTGGTATTGTTTCTGACAAGATTTCATAGTGGTGTGTATTGAATCTTAATGCTATCAGTGCAATCCTCTAATTCCAAACTCAATACTCCAGACTATATTAAATTTTAGAGCTGAATAATTTTCACTGATCTTTTATGGATTACGGTGCAGTGCTTCATGAAAATATCAGGGCCTACATATACCATGCCATATGGGAAGAATACTGTGCAGTACTCAGTATGGAGATCTAGTGGTAAAATCAGAGATTTCCCATTTTTGCGGGGTCTGATTTTCCATGCCACTTAGTTGGTAGAGATGAGGTTTTACATGAGGGAGATAAGGCACCACATTTGAACTCAGATTAATCAAACTCTGTAAAAGTTATGCAGAGAATAACAATGTAGATATCTGAATTATGTTATGGAGCATAGTGGTACATACACCAATAAAAAATTTAAAGGAAAGGTTATTGTCAGTGTAAAAGAATAAGAACCTATCTTTTTCCTTTCCATTTTTTGTCTTTTCTTCTTGACAAGGTTTTCACTATATGCCATATGTGGCTGTGTGCACGATAAACTGATAGCTATTATTCCTTTATTTGATGGCGCAAGCATCCACCAGAGAAGTCAGAGTTTCCAGCTGTACCTTTTCTCTTTGATAAAAACATATCCTTTGCTTCTTCACCAGTGAGGGGTTCTTTTTCCTATATTTGCCTTTTTTCTGTCATTTCTAGAACAGAAACACCCCCCTATACAATATCCCTAGAGCTACTATGAAATCACCTGAAATAATAAATGTTATCATGTTGTCCCTGATGATTTTTGTCACTCCAGGCACTGGTGAACTGCATTATGCCAGGGAAGAGTACAGTGAAGGACTAACAACAGAGGATATCCCTTCCAGAATGTCCAGGTTGGGGTGCATAACACAGATGATCCACCCCTTTCTTTTTGCTTTGCACTCATGAGTGTGGTTTGTGGAAGAATGGGATGGTAGCATTCCCACAGCTGTGTGTGCATTCTTGCATCTTTTCTCCTCCTGCTTATTTAGGGAGCAAGCTGCCCCTATGGATTGCCTCACTGGCTTGTTCCTGACTACGTAGAACAGACACAACCTTCTTGTGGTGGTCTTATGCTGATGAGGAAGGAATGGTTATGAATCTAACGCTGAATTAAACAAATTCCAGTAATTGAAAATCAATATTTTTCTCAAGCTGCCATCTGCAGGTGTTTAGCTGCAGACTGCTGATGCCTTACGCATGAGATGCTGAGACACTACTGGGAATTAATTGGTGAATTAATTAGAATAAAAAATGAGCAAACAGAATGAGGTTCAGGAAATAGGTCTATCTGTGTGGATATTTTCACCATAGGAGTCTCCCTTTATCCTGCTAGGCTCATGGTGTCAATCTATAATCCTGGGGTAAGAAAGTTCAGAGCAAGCAGTCCTCTGAAATAGCTGTCAGCACTTTACTTAAACATTGAAGACTGTCATAACATAATCCTTTGCTTGTATAGCATGATTCCCTTTCAGGCATACTGAATAAAGTTAACAGTCACTTACATGAAGGAAGTAGATTGTTCTATAAAGCATAAACACCTTTAAATTCAGTTTTTAAATTCCCTTGCAGCTGGTTTACATTTCTTTGTAAAAGACAAAAGTAAAAATGTATTTATCATTTTGCTAGATACTTCTGAGAATGATAGCATTACAACTGCAGGTGTGCAGGTGCAGATTATGTCTTTTGTAGGCTAGATAAAGGAATAGCAATAGCGTGATGTTTGTAAATATTTATTGCGGCTAAATTCAATATTTCTTTACCAAGTTACTCATCCAAACTAACAGGCATATTTAGAGTTTGTGGAAAAGAGGCCTTCTTTTTTTCCCATCTCCTGCCATTCACATGGTTCATCTGTTTCACTTCCTTTTCCAGCATCTGCTTGTCACCTGTAGCTCACTGGTTCCTGAGCTGACTGCTGTCTGCAGGATTCAGTAAGCTTCTCTTGCAGCTTCAGTGTCACGCTCTGCTCTGCCTCTTCCAGGATGTACTTCACACCCTATAAGCAGGGAGAAATCAACATGGTAAGGTAATGCACGCAGTGAGGATCTGCTTGCAATAGATGAAAAAGGTTCAAAATGCCCCAGTACCTGAAATAACTCCAGCTCCTAATGTTTATGTAAACAGCAGAAGAACAGCCTTTGAAGGTACTTTAAATGCTGTTTGTAACCAAATAACTGAAAGACTCAGGTTCAGAGCATAAACTGAATGAGAAGGGGCTACTATGATATTGTAGCAATAAGCACATAATAATGCACCTCAGTGCAGCTGTGTCACAGATTTTAGAAAGGCAGAAAGGAATGAAGGAGTAGGAAGGATGAGAATATGAAATATTTTTTGGCAAAATGAAGAAAATTCTCAGCAATATTTACAAAGATCTCTTGCCCTCATCCCTGAAAAGATAAAGCCTCCTGGATGCTCTAGCTGCCATGTGGACTACACAAAATCTTTCCTTGGAGAGCAGACTTTAGTTACCTCACATCCAAAATCAGAAGAGAGAAGAAAGAGCTACTACAGAGGAAAAGGGGAAAATAAATTAACCCAGGGGATTATTTCTAGGCAAAGAGTTGCCCAGTCTTCCTTGGCTGTATTAGTAAGCACACACATATGTTTCTGGAGCCTGCCACTGCATTAAATTTCTTCAGAGGGAATATCAGGCAAGTCAAGAAGGCCTGTGCAGTGTAGGAACTTGGAAAAGAAACATTTTACCATTTTTAAAAATTGACTTGTAGACACTAAAATTAGATCCTCAAAATCCTGTGCTTGGCTCAGCATAGGCTGTCAAAGAGGGAGTCTGAGTCTGAAAGGTAACTAACTGCTGAAGACCCCAGATATTCAGATGATATATACACCATGTAAGAACTTAACAACTGCATAGAGTCTGCACATGTTGTCTCCAGCTGCAAACATTGCTTAGAAGAACCAGAGGCTGGGACATCTCATGTCCCATTTAAGCATGGGACATTAATCAGTGAGGCAAGACTTTGTGAATAGCCATTGGGAATTCTAGGAAAGAGAGAAAAGATCTCAAATTTGTGTTTAACTGATAGCACAGAAACATCCTGGCAGGACCCAGGCAGTTTTTCCTAAAAGCCATAGCCCACCACTGGCTGATTCTGCCTCTGTTACATAAACCAGTTATTGTGCCTTTTATTTGACTCTACTGTGTTTGTCTAATTAGTTTCATTAGACTTTGCTTCTATGTAACGGAGTTTTGCCATAGGGGCCCATTGACAAAATTCTCTTCTCCTTGCCCAAAAAACTCCTGATACTATTTTGCTGCTAGATTCCGTCAAAATTTTAGCTACAGCTGTCATATTGTAGTCATCTTGAAGATGACAACAGTTTGCATGTAGAGTTTATGAAAGACCAATTTTCATTTTAACTTTATAAATTGATGTATATTTTCATTCAGAAGTGAGTTGTCTTCCTGATTGGCCTTTAATAGTCTCACATTGGATTCCTCCATAATAAAGTACATTTTGAATTGTTAGTAACATGGTCAATGCAGCAGAGATTACCTTGCCTGATCTATTTTCTGGTCTGGGCTGTGTAGGCAATGCCCTGTTAAACAATTGCCTCAATAGAGTGGACCAGTAACAATATGAAAATGCTCTTTTTGGCTTTCATCTGACCTTTCTTCACAGACTTTATGAGAGTTTTCTCCACAAAAGAGTTTTCTCTGTGTTCTAGTGACAACACAGGCATTGACATAATTACACTTCAAACACAGAATTGAAAATAACAATTTAAGAGGTATTCTTCTAATGATTTTCATATTTAAATCAACAGCCACTTTTGATTTCTAACAAGACAAAATATTTCATTTCCAAACTCACTGCAGAGATGAAATTTTTACTACTTATTATTCTGTTCTTTATCCTTTGCCAGCCTTATTAATAAAAGAAAAGATACCATCAGCCCTTTTCTGTGACCCTTCTTCTCATCAGTCATCTAAATCACACTATATTTTGCTTTTTTAAAAAAATCAAATGGATGAAGAGATAGAAGCAATCCAGAGGAAACTGTTTCAGTGAGACTGGGAAGTGGGATGTGTTACTAGAAGATCCCAAAACAAGAGGAAACATATGAAATTCCAGTAATGCCACAACAACTGCTGAGGTTTGTATGCAGAGGAAACTCAGGAAAAGCACAAAAAATTTAAGACTGAATTAATTGCAGTGTTAAGTCTGCTTGTCTAAATTTCAAATGTAGTAACCTAGTTTATATGGCAGTGTCTGTCTGTAAAACAGGCTTTCACAATGTGCTAAGTGACAAAAAACAACCTGGCAAAACACGAACCTGCCAGTTGTACCCTATAAAATGATTAAATAAAAATGACATTATAGTGTTCTATTTTTCTTTTCCTAGTGATTTCCAGCTCAAATTTGTTCTGCTTTCCAACTGAAGAAAAAAAAAGTTGTTATTCCACCCTCCACCTCCCAGTAGCCAGTTCTATAAGCACTCCCTAGAACTGGGAATTAAGCCAGGATTTTGTTTTGGTTTTGATTTAGATATTGCATTCAACAGTGTTAGTAATGCAGGTGCTGCTGGCCAGATTAGGTCCATCGGGACACCTGTACAGTGCCTTATATTTTCATTATGCTCTTAGTAACACCTCTGTGAAGATTTCATCATGTAGGGAGGGTATAATCAGAAGACTGTGGGTTTGCATGAATGCATCCAGTGATTTCAGGGAGACAGCTGTGTTTAGGTGTTGTAAAATATAAGATAAAATGAACCAACCCTGACCACTAGATTCAGGGTTTGTTTGTAAAAGAAATGGAAATCTATTTACCTTGAAATGGTGGCACATCACAGCCAAAAAAAAAGGAACTTGATCTTCCTTTTTATCACCTGTATTTGTAAGACAGAAACACAGATTTTAAGAATGCTAAGGGAATAATTCTTGGGATCAATATTTGCTGCAGGTAGTCTTTTTTATTCTACAAAAGCCTGATTTTTGTTTTCTTACATGTTAACTTAAAAGCTTTCTTAGAATCATCCACAGACTATTTATACAAGCTATTACAATATTTTCTAATTTTCTAATTAGAAGCGCTCAATCTTTTAACAAATTTTGAAAAATTGCACTCAGCCACACCATATCCATTGTTTGTGGTTATAGTCAGACTTCTACAAATCTGGTCTCTGAATGCTTCTTTCAAACACCTTTATGTCTTGTCCTATGTTATGTGCACATAGTATGTGAATATCCATAACGTTACTCTTCCATTGAATATAACAAGATTTCTCCTGCAAATCAAGTAAAACAAATCTTGAATTTGGACAGAAGGGAACATATTTTGTAGATAAGGAATTAGCTGGAAGCTTTATTACAATTTAATTGATCATATATGTAAAGTAATTTGTGAAAATATTCATAAGCAATAAATACTTCATTCACTCAAGGCAGTAATACCCTTTGGTTTGCCAGTAGACAATAACTCCTCAAAACAAAAAAAATTCTGCAAACTTTTTCTTAATTATTAGAAGCATTGTGCTTAAGATCACTCAGCCAAGACAGTTTTAACTGTTCATATGTCATAAACAGTTAAATTCAGATATATCAGCATTTTGATTTGCTCAAGATAATACCCAGTATCTCTGAATGTTTTCAGAATAAGAGACTCTTAATTCAAAAGACTGCTGACAGAACTGACATGAGTGGATCACATCAACCACAATATGTTGTTCCTTATTTGGAACTATACATATTGTTTTTCTTCCTCTGTGGATGTTTATTTGAAGGATGAATAGGTCACTCTTAGCAGGAGAGCTCATCATATGAGTGCCAGATACAGAGGACAGATGAGTCAGTTCCACACAGACTGCAAATTATGCATGCAGGATAAAACTATATTCATATTTGCATTTGACCTAAACTTCAACTTTCAAAAATAAGTTTAAAAGAAATTATTCTGAAATTCAAAAATTGTTTTGCAGAAAGGAAGCAGTTCAAGCAACACAGCTGAAGAACAAAGAAGTGTCTGCTGGTAGGAAAAGAACACATTGAGAATGAAATACTGTATGTCAGTACACATAAGCTCAAGCCTGTATTTAACACACATTTTGAATGTGTTTATCTGATGCCTGATTGATTGATACTGCTGCAGTGTTCAAATCTCAGCCACTGTCCAGTCATTTCTTGTCATTGTAAAATATGGTTTGGTGTAGAAAAAAACCACATTTCTTTTTTGGATGGCAGTACAAAACTTTATTTTTTAAAATTAAACCTGCATGTTTTGGTTACAGAACTTTTACTGACTGCTTTTTTCAATGTGTACAAATAAACATGAGGTGGGAAAGTCACACAGCTCCTTACAGGAACTGCAGTAAAGTCTAAAAAAAGAAAGCTGCAGTGAATAAGAGCACAATGCTGAATATGACACTTATATCTGTATTCTCTCTTCACTGTCTCAAAAATGGGACCTACTGGACATATGCCTCAAAATTTCTTTGCTGTTTTGCTGTAATACAGAGATTATATTACTTGCAATATGTGCACAGATTTCAGAAGCATGACAGATGATAAATAGTATAGCAAATAAACATGAAAATAGGTGAGGCATATTTGCAGCAGAGTTCCAGGGTAATGGGGATTCTAATGCGCACATGTTAACCAATTAAAATGGATCCACGTGTACTAACCATCTCAGGAGGAAGGCTAGTGATCTTGCAAATAGTCTTATGAAATAAAAATGTGTGTTTGACTGTTGGGGTGGCTGTTGTCTGGGGGAGTGAGGGGAGAAGAGAAAATATTAGTCATTTTACTATGTCACCTAATTATACCCGTTCTTATCCCATTTAAAAGTAATTGGGAATGGGAATGTGGCTTCCCTGAATGACCTACATTACCATTTCTGCATTCCATCTGGGCAGAGCATTTTAATAACTGCAGAATTCCAGACAGAGCTGTGACTTCATTAGGTCCAGAGTTGTGATGGGAGATGTCCCTAACAGACTGGCAGTGACCAAAACCTCATGTAAGCATGCAAGGATCCTTTCTTTTAACCCACTCACTTAGCAAGAGCTGAGAGACCTCAACAAATTAGAGAATTGGGCAATCACCAACTATATGAAGGTCAACGAGGGAAAGTGCCAGACTCTTTCTGGGACAACCCTGGATGTACAGAAAGACTGGGGAAAGAGAGGCTGGAGAGAAGCATCACAGAAAGGGACCTGAGGGTCCTGGTCGATGGCAAGTTGAACAGCAGTCAGCAGTGCCCTGGCAGGCAGGAGGGCCGAGCGTGTCCTGGGAAGCATCAGGCACAGCATCGCCAGCCGGGCAAGGGAGGGGATTGTTCTGCTCTGCTTTACACTGGGGCAGCCTCACATGGAGTGCTGGGGGCAGTTTTGGGTGCCACAATAAAAAAAAAAGATTAAATAAAAAAAAAATTAAGCTATTAGAGAGTGTCCAAAGGAGGACAATGAAGGTGGTGAAGGGCCTTGAGGGGATGGGCTGAGGGTATGAGGAGGGGCAGAGACAATTTGTCTTATTTAGCCTGGAGAAGAGGAGAATGAAGGGAGACCATTGCAGTTACAACTTCCTCCTGAGGGAAAAGGAGGGCACACGCTGATCTCTTCTCTGTGGTGACCAGTGACAGGACCCAAGGGAATGGCCTGAAGTTGTGTCAGGTGCGGTTTATGTTGGATATCAGGAAAAGATTTTTCCCCAGAGGGTGGCTGGGCACTGGAACAGGCTTCCTGGGCAAGTGGTCACAGCACCAACCCTGAAAGAGTTCAAGGAGCATTTAGACAACACTCTTGGGCACATGGTGTGACTCTTGGGGATGGTGCTGTGCAGGGCCAGGAGTTGGACTCGATGTTCCTGATGGGTTCCTTCCAACTCAGCTTATTCTGTGATTCTGTGATCAGCATGCCATGTAAGTGCTGTTAGCTCGCCATGCTTTTCATGACCTGCGATATTAAGGAGATCTGATCTTCTGGTCGATGGTCAGATCAATAGTTGAAACTTGGAGATGGTAGCATCTTTGGGAGAGAGCATTCCGACCCAACATCATGTGGTTTGGTTTGGTTTGGTTTTTTGAGTTGCTAATAAAGCCAATTCCACCCTTTAAATGTGTAAGGTAGATTTGATTTCAAATGTATAATCTTTGTCCAGAATAGGATCAGAAGAGCAGCTGCCAATTTAAATTGTGGTAGTTAGCTGTAAAATAATCTTTGACACAATTTATAAGACAGAGATACTCCTAGTGGGAACTTTGGAAGAGAGGCTGTTGCTGAGAAGAGAAAGGTGGGAAAAGGCATGAGTTCCAGAATGATTGCTCTTGAATTGATGATGTTGTAAGAGCAAGATATGCTTGCTGAATCCCATCTTCTACCCCTGTTTCCAAACCAATAGAAAAATTGAAGATTATGGCTTTCAAAAAGTTTATATGTGGCTTCTCCAGCAGGTAATGTTAAGTTGTGCAAACCTGAGAACCTGTCTGCACTGATGTCAGCAAGTGTCAGCATGTTGTGTCATCTCTGTATGTATAATATGGTTGTAAATGGTAGCCACCTCTGACAGACAGTGTCCCCAAAGAATATTCACCACCAGCTAGTTTGTTTTGGTGATCATATCACTTAAAAGGAAAACCAAACAAACCAGTGGGAAGATTTATTTTCTGCCTTTCCTTTCTTTCATACTTTTTTCTCAACTGTTTAACATACTCTATTTTTTGTTCTAATTTTAAGCACATATGGGCATGACAGATTTTTAATGAAAATCTCAGTGCCTCTATACCTGTTTCTGACACTTTCATACAACATCCCATGGAGAAGAAATAGACCTTAACATATGTCAAAAGATGTGTAATCCAAAGAAGAAATGTGAAGGCATTCTAAGTGATACAGCTCTCTCTTCCAGAGCTGTAAACAGGCTGGGTAAAACTTTAAAGTAAAATACCTTCACCTCCTGCTTGTTTTTTGCCTCACTTACTGGTAAATTGCATAACAGCACTGGTCACTGCAAAGCAGATTTCTTTTCCAACAATCTACTTCTTAACAAATTTGGGGTTTTGTTTGGTTGTTTGGTTTTTGGCAGTTATTTGTTTGTTTATTTACTTGTTTGTTTGTTAAAAAAGAATGAGACAAATTTCTTTTAGGCCCTAGGATGAATAAGTTCATAAGTTTAATAGTATTTTTCAATTCCTTTGCATATATAAATCTTTCAAACCTTTCAACTTCCTTTGATGTCTGGCTGTAAACGGTAACAATGTTTGTTGGTGTATGTAGTACTATATACTTCTGCAGTCCTTGAAACTGCAGGAAAATAGTACTTTTTGCAAAAATCTCTGTTTGCAAGAAAAAATGAAATAGCTGCTAAACTTGCGTGTGTGGTTGGATGTGCTTATTAGCAGTGAAATTTAAAGTGAAAAATCTACACGTCTGGTCAGTATCCATGCATGTAGGTCACTTCTGTCACATAGTCCTTAATTAACCCCAGGTTACAGAACCATTTAGCACAGAGCTGTGGTTACTTTCCCAATGTCAAATGATTTTATTTGGAAGAAATTGCCATTACCCTCTTTTTACAGAACAAAGAATATGTTAAGACAGAAAAAGAACACATCCCTCACTGCTTTTTTTTTCCACTTACACTGGGCTACAGCAACGCCATGAGGTACAGAGAGGAGTGAGTGAAATTTGTATAGAGGATGACTTATTGAACCAGGAATAGTTTCTGCATTTGTGAGGAAGGTGCAGTGTGCATACCTTATAATGGGGCTGCTTTAATTAATAAAACAGTGTTTCTTCAGTTTCAAGGGCTTTTGGTTCCATAAAACCTTCTATAAACTGTCCAGTGTCTCAGTGAAGTTCTTCCCATCTCACCTCCCTGTGCAAATCTGGTGTAAAAACCAGCTTAACAAGGCCATTTCAGGAAATATATACAGTGAGCCGGGATGTAGCTTTCCTTCATCTTCTTTTAACACATGGCTAGATACTTTGAGAGTTTATTAATGCATTTCCAGGGTCATTGGAGCCTGGTCTGTCTTCTAACACAGACATTCCTTCTCTGTCAGCACTGGGAACAGACTATACTTCTGCAAGGGCAACCCATTAGCAACAAGCAAAAATTGATTAGGAATCTCTTCAACAACAGAAAGCACTTTGAATAAGCTTCTACCATGGCTTTATGCTGAAACTCACATTAAAGTAGAACAAAGGTTAAACCATTAGTTAGATAATGGATCTGTGGTGAGCAAGTCATTCAAAGTGTTTAAACTGACTGTTGTTTTCTCATAGAGTCTGTTTTATTTTGTTAGGCTTATGAAATCTTGTGAGCCAAAAGCAAGCAAGCAAACAAAATATTATTCCCCAAACTAATAGTGAACTTCCATACTTTGCTGTTGGTTGAATTGTTCACTATATAAAATAATATTGACTATGAGAATAATGAACTCGGTAATACTTGCGGCGCAGTCCCAATTTTTAAAGATCTTTATTAAGTTTTCCAGTTTCCTAGGTGTCAGGACTTCTAGAAACACTGCTGTTTTATTTCAGGCCTCCTAAGGTGAATTTGCATGGAAATGCAACATCATGGTGTGATGATGTGCATCAGAATGTGCCTAAATGACAGGAAAATGCAATGTCATCACCTGATGAGATGCTATGAGGCGTACATAAAAGTGTTGTGATTCAGCAGTGCAGACCTTCAGTGCTTCCCCTCTCCCCATATGATAAATCCAGAAGGTATCACTCATGTTTCACGCTGAGCACATTGCCTGGAGGATGATATTGTGGCAGTGACAGAGAACAGAGTGGAGAAAAGAGCAAAGGACCCATAACAGGTGACTGATGTGTGTACAAATGTGTGTTGAAATGATTTGCAATGGCTGTTGGTAACGAAAGAACGCATTGGAAAAACAGAAGTCAGCATTTAAAAAAATGTTGAAATAGCTGTCCTCTTTTCCAAGGGGTGCTTATTCTACGTATGGCTATCTTGCAGTTGCTGCTGCCAGGGAATTGTACTTATGTTGCTAAAGTGCAAAGCATAAAGTGCAAAAATACTTAGTTTTAAGTGTCCACCTAGAACCCCCAGGTTATTGCTAGCCAGAAAGCAGCAACCAGAGCTAGTTCAGGTATAGCAAGCATAACAGGATATTACCACTACTCTACAGGTGTAAAATACTGCATAATCTCAGTAATCTGGGCAAATAAGACTGTAGTTAGTTGGTAAGACATTTTTGTAAATGTTCCCTAACATCAGTATTTCTAACGCTGTTATAGGAGCTGACCTGTGGCAGTCTTTAAAATGATTCTAAAGGAAATGTTGTGTATAAATGTTAATGTCTTCTCTAAAGCATAAGAAAAATGAAAATCTGCAGAATAAAATGTTTATATATGTTATTAATATTAAATATTTAAAGGGAAATTCTGTTTTGAATATATAATTATATATATTTGAAAACTGCAGATGTGAGTTCTCAGATAAGTTTTTTTTCTGTTATTGAAACTCTAGACAACTTGGAGGATATTTTCTTTCTTTCAGAGAAATCTGCCTACCCAGTTGAGTTTTCCCAAGGTCACCAGTTCTAATTAACATGCAGTTTTCATAGTTGGTTGATGAAACTGTGAATCGTTAAAGCCTTAAAATGTATATATCATCCTTAGTAACTCTTACCTTTTCATATACTTCATGAATATCTCTTTCTCTTCTTTCTGCTGGAAAAAAAGTAGGTATGAACACAATGATAGGAAAAGTGTGGATATATACCTGTGGGTATTTTTTTATCTGTCACCTTTGCTTCTGCCAAGCTATTTTATACAACTGATTTTTTTCCCCACTTGAAATTAACATTCTTAACTAGCTTCATCTTCTAGCCGAGATATCTCATATCAAGCACTGCCCAAGTCCACAAAGGAACTTAGAGTTTTTCCTGCAAAAGTGTACTGTTGGTTAAGGATGTTATCTGTTACCATTCAATAGACCCTATAACTTAAAGAGATAACAAGTTCATACTTGATCGCATTTTCCCTACATCTGCTGTGCCCAGAAGGACCTAGGCTGCTTTGATCAGCTATTTATTGTCCTTTGTTTTGTCTTGTTCTTCTGTTTATTTCTTGATTTTTTCCCTTTCTAGTGCTTTCCAGAGGAAAAGATGATTTTAAATGAGTTACAGTAAGCACTGTGGATGATATAAATTTCTTTCTGTTTGGGAATAGTGCGTCATATGTGCTCAGGTAGAGGAAAGGCATTTTCAATTTTCAGGCATAATGTTGGTCAAGAGTGCCTGCTGATTCATTCTGAGGAGAGTGAGTCAGACACGCTAAATTAGGTTTCTGCTCTGAATCATCCTCTATAGGAGACTTACTCTGCTGACTATAGACAGAGCCTAAAGAGATTAGCTATACTAGGTTAAAATTGCACTTTGTCAATACCCATTTCCAAACTGTCCTTTTCTGAAGTCCATTCTATTCTGAACCCCAAGAGCTAATGGATGAGAATAAGGCAGCTGACACTTGACATTTGCTTGTTCTTGAAGAGGGGATAAATGTGGAATTATTATAATCCCCAAAGTATTCTCCTCCAATATTTTTGTATAGTAATAAGTCTACCCTTTCAGTAGAGACACGTCTTGAAGTAGCAGAAAGAGTTTTCAAAGTTGCAATTATATTTGTAACTTCTAATGTCTATTGTACAAAAAAACCCCAAAAAAGAGCTGCCCTTAAAATATTAACACAAAATGCACAAACATCTGCTCTGATTCTGATAATAATGCCTTGATATTCACGTCAAAAATCTTTGGTCATTTTTTGTTGATTTTGTAGTCTACATGCTGATAAATGGTCAAAGATAATAGTATTGGAGGTGGGCTATAGCTGTCCATTAGTATACAGAACAAATATTTCATGAAAATTGTCTCTATAAATCATTTAAAGTCATACCCCAGTTTTTCTTCTGCTCAAACTTCATCTAGAACAGTTTACATTTATATAACGATGTAGTTATCTCTTTAGCTATATCTTTATATATACCTCTAAAAATGGTTAATGAAAGCATGATAGAGTACATATTTTACCACTCCAAGCCATGAATATATTTTATTTTGTAGTAAAATATAAGATCTCTCACCTTTTCCAGACAAGGCATTTCTAGTTTTCTCAGTCTAACTTGAAGCTTTAGAGTTGTGGTCAAATCCCTTTTTAATTTTCCTTATTGCATTTTTTAAGCAGTACTTTTTACCCTCATCTAGAGGAGTTCACTGAGTTCCCTAGTCCTATTCTCAGAGACAGAAACACAAGAACAAGGCAGATTTATATGACAGGGCATAAAGAAATAACCTTCACTAGCTCAGGCTCTGTGGACCATATTTTGAAATGTGTGTACCAGCTGTGCCACCCTTCATCCTCCCTTCTCCCCATTGATATTGCAGTTGCATCCAGCTTTGACAACATTCGTGTATTACCAGGGTGTTGATGTGTGTCACCATTTTTATGACTTCTTTCAGTTTGCTTGATCTCATAGCTCTCATCCTCCAGAGAGTTCAATTGCAAGTGAAAATACATGGCAAATATTTTTCATGTGGTTGACATGGAACATATATTTGCAACCTGCCTCTCCAAGAGTATATTGCATGTAATAAAGGCAGCAAACAAATAATGCCTTCCACTGCAAAACATGAGAGATGGCTTAGGAAGGCTGGCCTGTGTCTGTTCCATCTAAGATTAGTAGTTGGAGAAATTTGATTTGTGCCACTGACAATAAGTGTTGATTTTCATCTGGCTAATGCATTCAAACTTCACAATGATGTTGCATTACAAATGCAGCAAGAACAACTGCTGCATTAAGCATTATTCAAATTGAAAAGTCAAGAATTTAAATTTTAGGAACTATTGGAATCCAGGGGCCCAATGCATCATTAATTTTGTCCTCCTCTGCCTGGTTGGGTTTAGTAACCCTCATAAAACTTACAAGGAGATAATGGGTATTTGTTCACAACATTATTGCCCTGTTCATAATAGCAGGACTCACCTCAACTGAACTTCATCAGGAAAGGCTCTCAGAGGTGTTACACTCTCATAAATTCAATGAAAACAGTTTATTTGGTGAAAAGAGAGAAAGAATCAAGCTCAATAAAGGTTAGTGCTTGAGATCCAGGTTCATAAAAAGTCAGTTTTTACCTATTTCATAGGAGTTTTCTACAAGAGATGCTATGTCATTGCATGGCATAGAACTTCCCTGGGGGTGCTCATGGGTTCTTGTTTTGGTCTTCTTTCCTCATGCTCACCCAGCCTCTTTCCCTCTGGGGTCTGAATCCTTGTGTGAGCTCTGCAAACCTCTACAAAGCCTATTGAACTATTTGATTTTCCTGCTTTCTGAATTCTTCTATTTTTTTCTGGTTATATGCTACTGGGAGAAATAGTTCTAGTTTGAAGGAAAAAAAGCTCTCATATTTCTCCTTGCTGATGGTCTTGCCCTAGCCCTGTGCAGCTGAGAGCAGCTATTGCAGACAATGTTTCGTTGAAATCCAGCAGCATATTGCTTCAGGAGACCTGTCTGGTTGCTCTGTTAGTATCAGGCATACACAATCTCAATACCAGCAGCGACTTGATAAAGTTAAAGAAGAATAATTTTGTTAGAGGTGTACAGTGATTAAAATTGAAAACACCTTCAGTGAGAATGTATAAAACTGAAATTTACGAGAAACCTAAAAACTGACCAAATCTGCATGGATTTTCCAGGGTACCACAAAAAGTTTTTAAAATACACTTGAACAAAATCACATTTTGGAAAATTAGCAATGTTATCCAGAACTGAAAAAAGAATACCTGAATTTAATGAAAGATAACACCCATCGCATTATTCAAACAAAATGGCTCACCTGGTTTGGGAATATCTTCAGAAATATAGCCTGGGTAAAAGTATAGCATGAGATATTTAACTACATGTATTTTGCAAAACGAAGAGAAATAAGATTGGGTCATTGGAAGCTTTGGTCAATTTCTGTGTCAGACAGGGTCAGTTACATTCTTGTATGAATGACAGTGCTTCATCTCCAGCAATTGTCCATTGTAGACAATGCCTTCAAATACTATTTTAAACGTGCCTGATAGTATATAGACGCATTAATTTTATATTTTGGCCTATCTACTGAAAGAAAAAGTCATTACTTCTCATTAAGAACAGTCTGAGTGGTAAAGGAAGCAGTAAGGTTTCTGGAATACAGTAAACTTAAAATACTCAGTATGTATATTCCATATTTACTGTATTATCTTTTGTTTATATATGTATCTTGTATTTATTGCTTGGATTAAATGTAGGTAAAGATAATATTCTTTCCTCAAGCATCTTAAAAATTAGGCAATTTAAAAATATAAAAATGAAAAATTAATTTGTATTAACAAAAGACACAAAAATATTTACCATATTGTTTTTATATCTCTGTTATTGTTCTTAGTTTTCAAAAAGTTATCTGTTTTGTTTAGTCAAAGCAAACAATTGGTGTTAATAAGCTTTTGAAATGGATAGGTCTTCTGATGAGACCCAGGTTCAACAAGAGCAGATATAAATGCCAGCAAGATAAGGTAAATGCAGAAAAAGTCTCTTAATTCCTATTAATGAAAGTATTGTCATCAGTGCTCCTTACGGTGAAAATGACATAAGATGAAAATATGTCAGGAAATTTCGGGATTATATTGGATTTTTCTCTCCTACTGTAAAGCCATAAAAATGATAGTGTCAAGAAATATAGCCTATGTAAACAGAAAATTTAATTGCATGTAATTGCAGCTGCTCAGTAGTGAAACATTTAAATCCAAAAGAGAACCTATAATTGTTTCAGTTGCATTGACTGACTTTAACATTTAGTTGTACTGTAAATGCACAAAACTATCAATGAAAATGACTGGACATTTAAAGGTGTAATGCACTGCGCATAACCACCATAATAGAAGAGAAGAGCTTTAATGCTATCAAAATTCAGGAAAAATAAAACCCTCCCCCTTTTCTAGGTTAACTCGAGCAGTTAGGATATAAGCTTTCCTTACATTCCTTTTTATTTACTTTCCCACCACATAGCTGAATGAATTTTTAAAGGATGTATGCTGCTGTGTTTAATGTTCATATGCAATGGCTGAAAGAAAATCTTTTAATCCAGAAATGAATTCAAACTACTTATAATTTCTTATCTATCTGCATTTATTCTCAGATTTAAAATCAGCTGAAAAATCTCACACTGAGTTTAATGGGCAAGGACTCAGGCCCTCATAGTGTGGTCATTACCAAAGACTCTGATTCTGCAACTGACTCCAGGTGGGGGTCAATTGAAGTCAATGATGCTTCAAGAGGGAAGCTGAATCTGTCTATGCAAAGTCAATTGCAGGACTTATGCCTTTGTAACTAAGCATTGCGTTTGCATCAAAAATGCATTGATCTGCTCTCTGAAGGAGAGGAGGCCTCTACTCTCAGGGTAGTATTTCTATTCTCCTTCTACTCCTGGTAGTATCTCTCTTCTCAACTCTCATTATGATTTTTCCTAATTCATTTTTAAATTATATGTTACTATGTTCATTTTTGTTAGGACTTTGAGGATGAGTTGTTTGTTTACTGAGCTTTTCAAAAGAAAATGGTGATGAAAAAGATTTCTGTAAATATAGAACTACTCTCTAAGCAACATGAATATAATAAAAACTGTGTAAAAAACTCTGTTGCATATATAAGTAGTTTAAAAGGTTGTCTGAGTTTTACCTAATGGGTTCAGGTAATTAAAATGCAAGGGAGGTTTGGGGTTTTTTCTCTAGTTTTTCTCCTGTCTAAATAAAAGGAGAAGAAATCATTAAACCTAACTTCACAGTTTCATCTATACTGTGGAGAAATGTGTGGTCACCCAAAACTTTAAAAGACATTCAGAATGACAGAGGTTTATATATAAACAGACAGGACAATTATCTTTGAGTAATTGTTTCTTTAGACTTAAGGCTTCAGATCTTAGTTGTCACATACAGTTTTCCATATTTTCCACTTCTGATTTGTCTAACCCAAAGATCATTAGACACTTCCCCAGGATGGCAAAAAGAAGGTTCAAGCTTCTCATCTGCCTGATAGTTTTAGAAAATAATTTGAAGTGGTTTGCTTGGAAAAGCAGAGCACTGGGGAAGAGGGAGAAGGCAAAAGGAATCTGCCTCTATTAAGTTTGCTGTGCTGAAAAGAGATTCAGTAAATAAACAGTGAACAAAATTAAAAATGTTACATTTAGTTTGAGCTCTGCCCTGAAATTTGACAGTGAGCTACAAAGGACTTCTGAGGAAGGGAGGCAGGAGCTGATGAAGTTCAGTAGAGTGCAGAAACAGTGTAAAAATAGAAGTCTATATTATTACCTTCACTACTAATTGTAGTAGTGTTGCAACTGTCCATTTGTCCTTTTGGTAACACTGGATAGTTGAGCATTCCATTCTGCCCTGTTCTTCTATTCCCATGAAATTTTGTGACAGGCTGAGCATAGATGTAGCATAAGTAAATAGGTTAGAAGAAAGTTGCTGTTACAAGGTATGTATAAGTCTTAAAGACTGCTGGAAGGCTCCTAAAAATTCGTTTGTTTCTCCCAAAAAACAAGCCAGACAGAGTTGTTAATATACATTGTTTACCATCTTAGCTGTTTATGCGTGTTTGGCGTCAAGTGTATTTATGCAGTGTGTTAAATGTAACTAAAACATATTTTAAGTAATATGAGCAAAGATCAGAATAGACCTTTGAGACACCAAGTAGGAAAGTGTTGTTTCTTTCCCCATCTTTGCAGCAGAGCCATTACTAATGGCTTCTGACTGCCAAGCACAAACCGCAGGCACAGATGTAAGGTCCACTTTCAAGGGTTGCTTTTCTGGCAGGCAGAGATACCGCTTACACTGCTGAAAAGCATCCGGGCAGGCTGTCCTGGCTGCAAAACAGCAGGTTAGAGAGAAAACAGCCTTTGGGTGATCTGTGAAGTCTGAAAGTTTGTAATGGGATACCACAGAAGAAAATTTCCTGATTCTTGCCACTCAGTCTGTGGGGAAGCTACAGAGGAGGAATGAGGTGGTAACAGCTGACCTCACTGGCAAAGAGAAAGTCCAGCTTCACTTTGTGGATGTGAAAGAGCAGGACTCACTGGCTTTCTGAATGTTGCTTTGAAGGCATTCAGAAAGTCTGCATTTCTGGTTTTAATCTGGCCTATCCTAAAATACATGTTAAACAGTATTTTCATGTTAAAATTGAATGTCTGGATAATGATTCTTCCAGCTTGTGTGCAGCTTTAGGTAGCCATTTGTGTTTACATAACTACGCAACTGTGACTAGATGAAGGTCTTGGATCTCTTTTAAAACAGCCTGTAGGTTTTTATTAAAAATCACCAGATTATGTCTTGAAGTGCTTTGCTATAATTAGGAAAACTTAATTAACAATTTAGTAATTTTAGATCTTCTTCTCTCTTAAAATGCAAATTTTTGTTAATTTAAAACATTTTATAGATAGAATTTAGAGAAAAAAAAAATGATTATGAGAGCCTTATTTATTTTCTGGTAGTGTTGCCACAAACTTCTTCAAAATTTCAGGTTAATTTCCACATCATATAGAGCTTTTTTGTTTGTTACTGATCTTTGACAGAATCTTTTACTCTATCCTTGCAGTGTAACCTTTTGAGACTAGACTATTCAATTCCTGTAATAGGAAACCATCTACACTGTGGATGCTCTGGGATACTGTGGTGGAGGTGGCATTTTTGTAAGCTTGTATTTCAATTTGTTATAAACTTTGCTGACAGGTACTTTGATTATTAAAACATTAGAAAAAGATCTGTGTGAAGTAAATAAAGACAACTTCACCTCATTGATTTACAAAGGTCACGTGATGGTTGGAAGACCTTGGTTGAAAATGTAACCAACCACTCTGGGAGGACAAAGCGTGTTGGAAGCTGTCTATCCAAGGGACTTGAATATTATAGGAAGCATTTCATCTTGCTTGATATTGCCAGCTCTAATTAGTCCTGTTAGGAATAGGGTGACAATGTTTACCCATTTTGATGTCTGGCTAGTGTACTTCTGCATTTTTTCAGACCCCTGTTTGCATGTATGCACATAATTTTCACAACTTTCCTTCCTGGATTTGCTCTGTGGATGGACCTGTCAGTGTTAAACACAGAGTTTTCAGTCGCGTGGCTCAGCATTTTCGTGCTGTTGAAGTGTTTCTCTGCAGCCTTCCTTCTGGCCCCGTTAGTCATGGGGAGTTTTTGTTTTCTTGAAAGTGCTCATTTCTAAAATCAGATTTCTTCTAATTTTAGGGCAATTTCTCCTACATTTCTTCTTTTAAAAGCACCTACTAACTGGTTTCTTCCTGTCTCTGTGCCAGGAACTGCCTTCAAGGTCTGAAGTTTTCTGTGCTGTATTCAGGATGTCCTAAGTTCCACATGCATACTCCATCATTGTTTCCAAATGCAGTCCTTGTTTCCTCTGGCCATTGTTCACCACAAACTCTACCACACTTTATACACAAATATGTTCCACCATGTACCTGCTCTAGTGTACACATACACACAGCTGCTTCAGCAAGAGATTTTTTGGTGGGAGGACAAAATAAATGATGGGACTTACTCTCCTTGCATCCTCTCCTGCCTCAGCAGTTACCAAGAGCAGTGAGAGTGGGACAGACTCATGTGAAGGGCTGAGCTGGGAGCTGGGAGTGACCCCAACACAGGCAGAGCCCTTGTTAAAGTTTAGTCAGGGACAGGGGCCATCTAACACTGTAACCATCAAGCAAATGATAGGTCACCAGCCTGGCCTAAGATCAGACTGGAAAACCACAAAGGAAGTCAGAAATAGCAGGGAACACAACTCAGGGCAGGTGTGGGTGCTTTGATCTGAGCCTGAATGGAGCCCCTCAGGTCACAGGCCCCAGAGAGGCCGGCTGGGCTGGTCAAGGCAAGCGTGCCCTTGGGTGCACTCAGGCTCCTCATAGTAGTCATGACTGTTTTCTTTTCTGAAGACTATCTTTTAAAGGGGGAGGGAAAACGTACCTTTCTGCTGAAATCTGCTGCCCTCTGGTTTCTGTGGCCAGGGTTGCTTGGGTGCTGAAATCTCTGACTAGTTGTTCCTCAGCCATTTAATTCTGACTCAGTTTTTGACTGTCCATCTCTTGGCTGCCATCCTCTTTCCTTCTGCTCAGTTACCATCTGTAATAAAACCTTCAGACAAACTGTTGGAATTACAACAGCAGCTACCAAAACACAAACCAACATCCTTATTCAATTCTTTTAGCAGAGCAATGATTGTTTCCTTCTTTAAGACACATCTCTCACAAATTCTTGTCTCACTGCCATATTTTTTCAGATTTTTTGTGTGCTAATAAAAAACTTTATTCTAAGAATATTGGCAATATGCCATTCCTTTATTGGTGCCTTTCACGAAAGGTTAGCAGTGACAAATGTGACAAGAAGTAGAGCCATGCAATCGTTGTCCATACTGCTCATCCAGCTTCTGCTCCACTCAGTAATGTGACAATATTCTTTCTGTATTTGAGAAAATGTTCCTTTGGATATTTCAGTAAATATCTGCAGCTTCATTTGTGTGCAACTGACAGCTGTTTGTGGACTTCCAAGGCAAGGAGAGAACATGACAGAACACGATCATATCAGCAATGCTAAAGGGATAGATAGAAAGTTTTATTAGTCCTAAGTCAGTGATGCACCCTGTGGTACAGCCACTGATGTGACACAATTGCTTTTCGATATATCTTTATCTGGAATTATGTTTTCCCCAGTTCACATGGGTGAAATTACAGGAAATTGGATGCCATATATCACAATACAATTGAACTGGCTTGAATGGATTCTTTAGATGCTCTGGATAAACTATCATACTCTATAATGCTCTTATATCCAATGACCAAGCTTTTCATCTCCATTCAGGCTGTCTAGTGACAGTTGTCTGCTGGGATGCAAAGTGCTGGGATACCAAGACACAGGGTATGCTCAGCTAGGAGAGATGAACCCTTTTGAGTTCATTTATGAAAGGAAACTGATTTTGGCTTTTAAGACAGCCTCTAGATTGTTTAGAAACTAGTACTGACTTAGTCACAGAGATCCAAAGCATTATTCTCTTTATGCCTTATTTCCTGGATATAAATGGTCTGAGGCACCTTCCATGGAGGTGCCTGCACGCACTCAAGAGCAACCAAACAAAAAACCACTTTCAGCATCATCTAATGACTTCAACAGTGAATTGCTGGTCCATAAATATTAATAATACATAATATAGATAGTGCCTAACCTGCAAGATGAACTGGCCAAGTCTGTGAGCTAACTTGATATTGAACTGATACTTTCATTCCAAAAGACTGGTTTACTCACTGGAAAACTCTGGACCTATTTCATTGTTTATCATTGTGCGATACACCCGCATTAAACCATGGATGCATTTGTCAGTACATCTATGCCACAGAAACATACTTTCTTTTGCCATGTCTTGCTCTCTCCTTGCCCTTCTTTTCCGGCATGAAAGTGCTGTTTTCTCTTTTCTTGGTCTCATGTTTCCTTACTGCTAGTAATACCTATTTTACTTTTCATGACAGTTAAAAAGGATATATCAGCTTGCTAACTAGTAAGAGAACAAACCCTCTGCTTATTTACAGACTCTCATAATCAAATTTGTTTTGTTGTATAAGCTCATCCTTTTTTAAGTACACTACTAGACTGCACATTTTCCCCTTTCTTTATCATTGATTGAATTGGTTATTTAGTGACAAATATCATAATGGTTCTGCTGATGTTTATGGAGCTGCCAAGGACTATTCAATATTTTTGCTGCCTTAGGAAAAGGCTTTATTTTATTTTTTACTCTCTGCACACTTTCCTCGGTAAACTTGAAAAGGAAAAGAGCAAACAGTAGGAAATCATGAGTTGGTACTGACAGGTCAATGCAGTGAGATTATTCCTATAGACTCTAGACTTGCTGTGTGTTTAAGGATAAAAGGTAATATAATTGTATATTTTTTCAAGTTCTTACTGTCCAAAGAGAATGTATTTTTCTAAATAGGGTAATTTTTGCTGAATGGGTCCACAAGTGTTCTCAGAATTTGCAGCTGTAGAAATATTTAGGTTCTGGCATAAGGTTTTATACAGATTTTCCAAAAATTGGGAACCAACCCACTGTTCTGCCACTAAACTGAGTGTGGCTTTCTATATATTTTTTACCTCATCTAAATTTTCACATCAATGAAGCATCTGTGAAGTCATCTTTTTCCAACTGGATGGAAAATTATTCTTTGAATAAAGCAACATCACACTGTGCCTCCCATGGAATTCTTTGACAGTGAGAGGAAACTATAATATCATCATTAAAAATTGTTGCCACAATTCAGCATCAGATTTACCATTTTCAGTTTATTTTATAAAACTGGGGCCTTACTGAAAATTGTATTTTAATTGGAAAGAGGTGACAAAAGATGCAGAAGTGGTGTTCGGGTGCAGATATTACTTTTAAAATTTGAAATAGTAATCTGAGGAATTCTAGTGCTTCTCAATGAAAATATGCATGTTGTTTCCTTGCTTGGGGTCCGATACAATACTTTTCCTCAAAAGTTAGCTTTACTTGAGAACTTAATACAGTTTGGATTACAATCTTCATTTTTGAATGACTTATACATTTACAGATGATAGACACTGTTTTGACAGATCATTTGGTTGCAGATTTTCCTGTGAAAAAACACTGCAGAAAAAAATCTGTTGTTGGAAACAGCGATGTTGTAGCATTTCTTCTAAACAGAAGCATGTTTAATGGTCAATAAAATGAGCTCTTGGCAGTCATTCAATTTGATGATTAAAGAATTCCTGCCTTTACAATAACAATGTTATAGTACAAAATAGCATTAGGAAACTGACTGCACTGATTGGTTTGCAATGAGTCATAGCTATGCAATTATGGCTCTGCAATTGCCCAGGCATGACATCATAAAACGAACTGTCACAACATAGACTTAAAAATAATTTTAAAAACTGTGGTTGGTTAGTTTAAAAAAAGACCAGTATTCTCTGAGTATCCTGTGTGTTACATGTGTGTTACATGTTGTGTGCTACACGCATGGTTAGACTTATCTACTGGCAGATGAGATTTCCACTCTAAGCCTTTATGGGTGATTTTGCAGATTTCACTTTTAATGATGTCAAAATATAAAACAAAATGAAATTTAAAACATCAAGAAATGGGAGACCTTTGTCCTTTTCTTTGAGGGCAGAATTTTTTCTTTCGATCTAATTTTTGACTGCTTTCTATCCAAGGCCAAAAATCCTGATGTAAATGGCTGGCTCAGTGTGACTGTTTTTTCCATTGTTCTGTAATCTGAGAGCTCAGAGAACTGGCACATTTAATATTTCATTACAGGTTCCAATATACTTCTTAATTCCTACAGTGGGCTTCTAATGGCCAGACTATGGTGCTGACCTGTTGTATTTCGTATGGGCAAAGATAAAAGCATTAGAGGCCCAGTGTTTCATCTTGTTCTAGCCTATTCTGAGAAACTTCATCAGTTTTCCTGTAATCAGTTCCTGAAGTTTTGATGGGTATCCTAAAGCCATTTTAAGTGAACAGCACTAGCCAGTGAAAAGTCAAAGGAATATGAATACCAGAGTTAGCTGTAGAAATACCTAAGATTTACTTTAAGTATCTCTTCTGTCATAGTTTGAGGTGAAAACCTTAGCATTGCACTTTTGTCTAAATTTGAAAGGAATTTAAAATTCAAAGGAAAGCATCTTTTTAATCCAAAGAATAATTTTAGGATTTTGAGGTGAAGAAATAATTTTAGTTCAGCCCAAGTGTGGGAGTGAATCTGCTGAATTTTTTCAGAAAAATTTGAGAGACAGATAAAACATAGTCAAACACACACTAAAATCTCAATACTCTGGACTTAATATCATGCATAAGTGTCTTAACCACCAGGCTATGGAGGTTGTGTATCTTTTTAATAACTTAATCCACTAGTATAACTCAACAAGAGCTGGGACAGGGCCTAAACTGTGCGTGTTCTGTTGTTTTGACCCTGCCTACGAATTTTTTTTCCAGCGATGTGTTCTTCAATACCTAGTAAAATTCTGTAGAAGAAAGAATGAAACTTGGAAAAATATTTTTATGCTCGTCAGCAAGTTTTTTGGTGCTTATCTTCACCATCCAAGGTGACCCCTTTCAGTTCTAACCAAACAGCACTGATTTCTTCACTCTTCCTTGATCCAAAAAAGACTAAGGTTAAAAAGTTGCTCTAGATGATTTGTGACAGAAGGGTGGGACAGTAAAAGCACTCAACTGGACTTGTTCCATTTTCTTTGCTGGAAAAAGAACAAGAAAGGGCTCCATAAATAGGATGCAAAGCAGGGTGCATCCAAGCCTTGCTCCCTGCTTAATACCGAGAGGAGAAAATGTGCATTGCCAACCACCACCAAGTGTGTGTCTTTCCATGCAGTGTCTCTGCTGGCGGCAGTTGCGAGGAGGCAGTGTTGGGAGGTAACATTGTATCGTACTAGTGAGACAAATCTCACAGGCCAGCGAGGCTCAGAGCCCCAAACACCTCACTTTCAATCCCAATTAACAGACCAGACGTCTGACTTCTGGCATTTCTTCATAGAAATTGTAGTCCTGATGTTAACTCCTTTACCTCAGGCTCCATGGACCTGTCAAAAGGCTGCAATCAAACACTTGCTCTTCTAGAGGTAAAGAGGTATCTGTATGCACTTACACTGTTTGAGATTGCCATGTATTTTCTGGTTGGAATAGCATATCATCACAGAGCATGCTCTGCTTTGTCAGTACATATTTCCTTTCTCTTTATTTGTGGTTAGTAATGTGCCTACTCTGGAGCATGAAAGTTCATCCCTGATTTACCTGGATGATATTTTTATCACACCCTTCCAAGTAACCTATCCCCTTTTTATGCTTTAGCCTTGGTTCATTAACTTTTCACCTGGGGAATGTAGTAAACAGAGAAAAATCAATTCTGACTCAATCCAGCTCTCTAAACTTTCTGGAGTTCTTGTTCAACACTGAAACCATGACCCTGGAGACTCCTCTTTCATAGAGAATATATATTAACTTTGTCAGTCAGTCTGATTAAATCTCTCTCCCCCTTTCTCTGCCTCTCTCTCTCTCCTGTCTTCTGGTCTCTTTTTAGCCTCTTTTTATGCCAGCCCTTACTGAAATGAGATATAACAGAACCACACCAGTTTTACCCTTAGGAGATAGCTGCAGATATTACCTGATTGATGGCTACTCTATTTTTCTTCTGAACATGTTTTTTACTCCTGTCACCTTCTCTTCTCTCTCTGAAACCCAGGGTAAGAAAAGGGAGACAGAGAGTAGGTCCCATTAAAAATTCAAACTGTGCTCCTCTACAGCAGTAAAAACAAAAGTATCCCTTATTCTGACGAATAAACTACCTGGTGCAGCAAATGCTATGGTTTCAAGGGAAGTCTGAATAAGACAATATAGAGAACCTTCAAGACCAGAGTTAATTAAAACTTCTCCCAAGTACAGCACATCAGAATGGAATTTCTAAAACCCTCGGAACAAAGCAATAACCTTTTCCACATTGTTTTATATCTTACTTCACATTGAAAAAAGGACACAAGACAAAGAAAACTAACAAAACACTGATAGTGATGCTTCCTCCACAAATATTTAAACCTGCTTAAACTTGTACAAAAAAAGTATTGAAGTATTAATTCCGTGTACACAACAAAGTTATCCACCAAGTGGAAACAGCCTATCTTCTGACATAAGGACTGTCACTTTACATTGTGTCAAAACACAATTTTATTATAGTTCTAGGCCTTATTCCTCATGTTGTTTCTAGATGAAAGGCAAGATATGAATACACGAGTTTGGATATCAGTATAGCATAGTCTAGGTTAATTATCCTTGCAGACATGAACTGTAATAGTCCTTTATTTCTTCCTAGAACCCTAACTGGCTCAGAGGTTTTTATACAGCAGTGAACTGCCCCACCCAAACCTACTGCTTACACAGAGATACTAGTTACTTCTTAAGGAAAAAAGCTTCTGGGAGTTCCATACTGACCTGAACAACATTGGACTTTGAGATCATATAGAAATGGTCAAACTTTACAAACTGTCTCTGAATCCTCTGTATTATAAATTCATTTCATAGGTAACCAGGAACCACAACTTTGTCTTAGAAAATCTTTTGTGAATGTGAACTCAGGCAACCAGCAGAATGTCTTCGACTCTTTCCTGTAAGGTTTCTGTGTTCCAGATATTGATCTTAATCTGAATCCAATACTCTGTTTTGGGATCTCTTCTCTGAACTGGTGCATTTATGTGAGACATCTGTGTCATATCAACTCCACCCTTCCTTCTCCACTCATTTTTACACTTAGTCTACTGATTTCTTATAATGTAAAAAAAAAAGAGCCAAAATATAAAGCACTAAATTGGAAGCCTGCACTCTAACCTTACCTGATAGCTCTTAAAGGTCTAGAAGCACACTAGAAGATCAAATGAATACTGTTGCATTTTTTCTGAACTGGAGGAAGTAACATTGGCTGTGCATAACAGGAAAACTTGGTCAATGGGTCCTGCACCATTAGCGATCTTGCATTAGAGGGCAGAGTGATGGGCATTTTGCTAGAGATGATACTTTTGCATCCCATAGCCCATAAGCAGATGCACACAGCAAATGCTACCACAGAAGAAGCCAGTAGGTCCATCCAGTTGGCCCTATCTCTACCAGACATCGATGCCAAAATCTTTGTAGGAGATAATAAAGCCTATGTTATGTACCCAATTTTGTAATCATATACTACAGGGACAAATTTCTTCATGATTCCAGCTGGTGATCAGTTTATGTCTTGAAATTGTCTGCAGATACACTCAATAATTTTTTTTTTGTGTGTTGGTAACATTTAATGATTAAAAAGCGAACAAATCCAGTGACATGAAAAGCATCGCTGAAACACTACACAGCTCATCTTGGAAAATTATGGGTTCGTTTTTATTTTTTACAAATAATGTTACAGATGGAATTAACATAGAATTTTCACAACTTAAGGGCTGTTTTTAGTAAACATCTAGTGTCAAAGTGAGCATCAAAGTCAGCACTGGAAAGAGCAGGTGTAGCTTTTTATTTGCTGCTTCTGTATCTTAATCATGATCCTCAGCCAGAGACAGCAGACATTTTGCATAATATTGCAAAGGAGAAAATAAGACATTATGATTTGCAGTTGATAAACCTGTATTTGAAATATAATACAAATTATTTGTTCTCTCACATGATGGAAATGATAATATTGTGAAGTACTGTATAGAATTGATGATTCCTAAATGAAGGTGTTACTACAATGTATTAGCAGTGTGGTATGTTGTGATTTCTCAGTAAGTATGTCACCATTATATTCATCGGTCCCATGACTTAGTACGTCCTTCCATTGCGATGTAGCCTTAATTGTTCTCTAAGTGACCAAAACTATCTGATGTTTCACAGACTGTTCCATTAAGCAAAAGATAACCAAGGAATACTGGAAATATGGAGACATGTTAAGATTGGTACTGTCTCCTAGAAGTATGAAACATTTTTTCTAGAATTCTAATTTTTCTTTCACTTTTTCCTCGCTCCCAAGTACTGTACACCTTCTTTTAAGGGAACTGGCACGTTTTTATGCAGGACATTGTGAGATCTCATACAGAATGCATTTTTCCAGTGTTACTCCCTTTTTAAAAGGCAACAAACCAAAATGACAACACAAAAACCAAAACCAACCAACCAAAAACAAACAAAACCAAAACACCCACCAAAACCAAACAAACATCATCTCAAGGAAGATCTTCACACCTGAAAGAACTTGGGGAAAAGAGTTATAGACAGACTATTCAGAAAAATATGAAGAAGAACCAATGAATAAATCTCTATACTCAAAACTGCAAAGGCAGTGACAGCTGCAGGCAGTGCTTATGTTGGTGAGTTTACACTCTCCTTTCTCCCACTATGCTACTTCCTGGACTTTGCCTGTATTATTTACTTCACATATTAAATAAAATATCATGCTGATGGGCAAACTGGAGACACAAACATCAGAAGACAAGAGAATGCTTACAGGTGATGGTAAACAGGTGTAGCCCTGGTGGATGTGGGTAAGGTTTAAATTTCTATACTCATATAAGGATGTCAGACCTCAACATAAACTGCAAGTTTGAAAAAATGGAGGTCAAGATTTAATTCTATTTATAAATGGTCAGAGAAAAGGTAGGACAGATAGTGACACCAGAAACACTGTAACAACTACAAATTAGTACTTTGATTTAGAGCAGGAAGGAGTTTTTTATCAAACAATCTGATTTTAAGATGAGAAATAAATGACAAAACAGTTGTTCGCATTATTGAACCTATTAATCTACCTAGTAACCTATAACTTGGTAATGTGACAAAATATTCCTTATCATTTTCAAAAATTTATCCTGAAGGATGTTTAAACCACAGAAATGTATTTACCCACAGGAAAATGCTTCCAGTTTGCAAGAACAAAGAACATTCTCAGTCTCAAGGGCAAAAATCCACCCTAAGAACTACGAATGAAATTTACTAACAGTAGTATACATGAACTAGAAAATGATATTATCCTCTGTGAAGATAACGTTGCTGCCTTACATTTGCACATCAAGTTTTTATGATTGCATTGAAGAAAAAAAATCTTCCATAAGCCAGACAATACACTTGTACTTAAGAAGATGACTTTTCCTTTGTCATATTTACAACTCAGCAATAGTTTCATATATATAGTTGAAATATTTTATTTGAGCTAGGTTGCAGAGAAAGCTATAATGCAATCCTTGCAATACTAATAATCCTTTTAGATTAAAAAAAAAATTTAACAAAATGTTTTACAATGAAAATCTAAGACTAGATGTTGGGGTGAGGATACACACTGTCAAGAGGTTTAAAAAATGATAAACTGTTTTTAGAGTTTGTAGTACAACAACTAGGAGCAAAATAGAAACCTTTGGCAATAATGTCAGACAGAGGGAGGAGAACATGAGCTGTAAGCCCCTGTATTCTAACTAACTAAGGACTTTTGATGGGGACATTGATGTTAAATTAGCACTCCCACCCTTTTGTCCTGAAACAACTTATGCAAAAAAATTCCCTAGTAACCCACACAAACCCCACCTTTCAAAATCAGCCCACATTAGAAAGGACAAGAAGAGCTGTCAGCTGACAAGAGAGGTTGTGTAAATTTGAATCTATGATTCAAACAAGTTTGAGAAGGCTAACACTGAAACACAATCTGCAAAAACAAGTTTTAACAGAGGACAACTACCTAATTTTACAGAGTGGAAACCTTTATTTCTTCTTTAGTAATATCTGACTAAAGCCAAAGAAGATTTAGTCCAGGACCACGAATACAAAGGTGGTAGTTTGTAACAACTCCATTCAGAATGTTTGGGACTAGATCATGAGGTGAAATACAAGCAACAGAGGAGCTACAAGTAGGCTGTAATGATTCAGAAAGAAACCCAAAAAGAGTAATGCTGTACATCCAGCACCACGTTGGGTATATAGCCTTAACTATGAAATTAAAAGAAAATTGTGTAACTTAGCTTAGAAAAGGTGTTGGTTTTGATGGAGTGGAACTGTGTGAGTATGCAACCTGCACCTTTTGTTGCAAGGGACATATGAACTTCAACAAGTACAAAGAACCCATTGAAAGAAGTATTGTTGAGCAAACCATTCTTGTGTTCGTATCTCCAAAATATACTGACATGCTAGTGCTATGATGTTAAAAGGGAACTAATTTTCTGAGAAGCTGCTGCTGAAAGCAGACATAGCAGAGTCCACCTTTCAGATTGCAACACTAGTATTTTCTAGGAATTGGAAGAGTCTATCTGCATGTCACAGTCCCTTTCTGTTTCAGAAAAAGAGGTCCAATACAGTCTGGCAATACCAGAGGCATGACTTGGTGGCTCTCTTAGAAGCAGCTGATGATTTGGGCTAAGTCAGGTTGCAAGAAGCAAATATGGAAAAAACTATTCTACGATTGTATGGACTCTATTCACAAATGTTAAGTGTGCAAACGGCATTGTGAACTTACAGCAGTGAGTGAGTCGCATCTGTTCATTGTAGTAATAGGATAATCACAACTAACTGTAACTTTTATTTCTGGGAAGACAATTTGGCAAGGAATGTGATCAGGAAATAGAAAGTATGTTGTCTTCAGAAAATGACACACAGTACACTTCAGGAAAATTCAGACAACTGACTGCCAAGTAACAGGAAAGTAGAGCCAGCACTGAAGAAGCAGACTGATAGAAAAGGTGAAACAAGTGGTGATTATGTTATATGACAATGTATAACTATTGCAACTCTCCTTTCCATGCTCCTTTAGAACATGGATATTTAGAGCGAAGATTGATGAGGTGGAGGACTAAATTATGCTTCTCATAACAGCTGTCTCATATTTTCTTCTGTTCAGCACAGGCAATAATGAACATCAGAAGTGTCTGAGGAAGTGCTAATAACTTGGTTATTACAGTTAGTATATAATAACAAGGTTGTAGGTTTGATCCCCATACGGGCCATTCATTTAAGAGTTGGACTTCATCCTTAGGGGTCCCTTATGACTCAGAATATTCTGTGATATCTGACTCTGTGACTGATACTGCAGAAAACCTAGCTATCCACTCTACGGCTTTACAATTGAGCAGGCCTCAGCACAGTTAAAAGCAACTGCAAAAGTAATTTCGAAAGGTAAGATTCCACATCACATGGACCTTTTTCCACAGAAGTTCTATATAGGCCATCAGAGCTCAGAGTACTGAAGAATGTTCTGGAAAATCATATAGAAACTGGAGATACAGCAGTATGCCATTGTAAAGAGGTGAACAGCCCATGGCCTAAAGGGCATACACATGTTGGCTCAAGTGTTGTTGTCTTGTCCAAGAGAAGCGAGTCAGGAACCAGATGCAAAACAGGCCGGCTGTCATGCAAGCTCGAAATGCCAGAAAAGTAGAAGAAAGTCCCTTTCCAACAGCATAGACAAAACGTGGCATTCTGGTCTGATTGGAACTTCAAAGGAGTTATGACAGAAGTTGCAGCTCAGGTTTGGATATTGTTTCAGCTGCTACATTAGTGTTTAATTGACTGAACACCTGTTTCACATCCAATGAAATTCCACTCAAATTTCCTGAGAATTTCACTTTCACATCCTTGCTTGGAAGCAAGAGGAACTGAAAACCTCAGTGCCTGGGTTACCAGATCTTAGTTCTTGTGTCAAATATATACTGAAATCTCTAAACCCCATTTAAAAACCAGGAGCTTTTTCCCTGAAGTCACCATGGTGCCACTGAAACTGAAAAATGTAAAACAGATGTAACAAGAGCAAAAATTACTAGAATTAAAAGTGAAATAAACCCCACCACTGGAGGATCTTCAGGATATCGCTACACTGTTGGCAGAAAGGACACCACCTGGAGCCACAGCTGGAGACAAAATAAAAAACAATCCCAAACTGAGAACACAAGCGTGATCATGATTATTGGTGATCAAGGCAACTCAGCACAAACCAGTATCCCTAAAATGTTCCTAAATCTTACTTCCAATTTCATGTGTCTCTGTTGGGATCTGACAGACAGGTTAGACTCTTGACAGAGAAACGCAGAGGTACAATGCCAAATTGTATTGGTTGGGTTTTTTTCCCCCTTTTTGTAGGTTTTGCCAGAAAGTTTTCATTGCAAAAGAAAGTCTACTTTCTGAAATCTCAGTGGTGAGACTTTTGCCATTTTTAAATTGCTTTTCAAATCAACGGTCTTAAATAGAGATAATAATTATTGCACTTTGGAAAACATAAAGTCCTTTGAAGGAACCACAGAGGTACTGAATTCAGTATTTGGGAAAGGCATGTGATAATTTAGGTAGTGGATGGTCACTATTGTTATCTAATATTTCTCTTAGCAATTTTTTTAACCTTTTACAGCATTTCTGGTTTTATTGGCTCTGTTTCCTGTCCAATACATTGACATTTGTAGATTTGCTCAGTGCAAATGGAAAATTGATATTACTACTGCCTGAATTGCAGAGTATTTGTTCATTAAATTGTTTTCTGCTTTAAAGGTGGGTAAGTAGTAAAGCAACAGATGCATTCCTATGCTACTGAACTAATTGACCAATTACAATAACAAAAATATTGTCAGAACTTCTCTTCCTTTGAAATGGAAAACATTTGCAATGTTATGGCCATTATCTGGTAACGCGAAAGAAGAAAGTCTGTACTTTCTTACAGCAAAAGTGCTTAGTGTCTTGAATATTGTGGAAACAGCAAGTTAGCAAAAGAGATGTTCTGCATTTTAGGGCTGTGCTAAGGCCATTTGGAGCTGTAATCATAATATTATGTAAGCATCCCTACTGCTCAATGTCTAGAGTGCTGCCTTTCCTTTATTTTTCACCTAAGGGAGTCATGGGTTTATCTCAGAAACACCTCACTCAGCAGCTGGCACCTCTGCGCACGGCCGGGCAGTGCACCCTGGCTGCCCGTCTGTGCAATGCCAAGGAAGGTAGGTGCCAGCACAAGTCTGCAGGGTAGGTGGTAATAAACGCTCATAATCTTGAGGCATCCTTTGAGATGCATAGTGCAACTCACATATTGCTCAAATAGAGTTCCACCAGAAGTATGGTATGTTTCACTGAAAGAAAACATTTCATACTCACGAACATCTCCAATAATTTCTTTTAGAATTTATTTTTTAATATTCTAGGTCTTTCCACTGTTTACGAATGACAAAAAATATTTTCCTAAATGCAAACTTAAAATGTTAACACACATTATTTTACCAAATGGAGTTTGAGATGTGGAATCTTTGGGCAAATAAAGAGGGAACTTCCCTTTTGACAGATTTCTAGATAATTGAATCTCCTTTGCTTTTAAACTGTAGGAAAAACAGCTTCCACCTCTGAAGTAAAAATTGGTTTCATGACCTGGTCTGACTGTCTGAGCAAAATCATGTTCTGTGACAGAGTATGGATTGGTTCACAAATGATTACAAAAAAGGAGCTGTCAGTTTGGTTGTCTTGTAGAAGATCAAATTTGATAATTAGGGTTTTTTTGTTGTTTTGTTTTTTTTTTTTTTTAGCTCAGGCTGGCCAATGCTCAAAGTGAAATTCATGTTACTATTGAAACAGACACTTGAAAAAAACACCTTCTACAACCCACTTTCTACTGACCCCAGGTCTTTTCTTCTGGAAAAAAGAAGATGTGTCTGAACTAAAGTTGCTAGTTTTCCAGACCCTTAACCCTGGCAGAAAAATGCTCTTCTTTTCCACTGAAAGTGAAATTAATCCCATTCAAAAATGCTGTCTAGCAGTGGCTGCTGCTGTTGTTGCTTTATTGACTGTTAAGACACCTTTGAGTATGGTTGAGAGAGTGGGGAAAAAATAGAAACATTATTGTGCAATCAATTTAGTGTGTTGCAAGGTGATAATAGAATTGTAACTTACTGCAGCGTTTTGTTCTCACAAATCATAACTTCTTCTTAAAGGAACAAACAGCCCACAGTTAGGTTCATTTGAAATAATTCTTTTAAATTCCTTTGTGCTTCACTTTAAGAATGTTTACTTCACTATTAGCTCTGAGTGAGTGCCAGATCTCACTATGTTGATTGCTTGTCCTTGGTATATAGCCCCCTCCTTCCCGGGGCTAACATCCTTCCTGCTATGCCCTGTCAACTTTTAGGTTAGATCAACTCGGGATATGGATCTCCTGTTGTCTTATCTCTACCTATCAGATAATTAATTAACCTCTCTGGTAAGCTTTGTATTCTTCTCAGTCTTTGATGGATCTTACAGTTTATCAGAATTGCAATTCATTAATACTGCAGATCCTTTAGTTAAGGCTGTGTCCTCAGGGCTCTAAGTTTTTTCTTGCCCAGTGTATGCAGGCAAAGAAATACGATCCTGCTTTTCAAATCAGTAAGCAGTGGATCAATGTTCTTGTCCTTTCTTGCATGCTTACTCCCTAATTTCCATTTCTCTTTACTGCAGCTGTTGATGCCTTTAACTTTGCTATGCTTGCCTATTTTTCTCCCATTATTTTGTTTTGTTTGACTCTGCTGTCAAAAATGTCCTCAGAACACTGGTTGCTTTAATATAAGTTTTTAAAATTTTTATCAGAGTTTTTCATTCTTTGCATAGGACTTGAAAACCTAAACTGCTGTATTCTATTAGATTGATGTTTGTTGCAGGCTGGAATTTAGGTATGTGTACCAAGATGATGGAGGTGGCAATTCAGACAAATATTCCAGCAGAGATTAATGACCCTTAAAGCACTCCCTTTGCCATTGCAGTTTAATGGTTTGAAGTCAGTGTAGGGATGATTCTTAATCGTGTAAGCCTGTTCTGCCAGGTCGTTTCTCACATGAATTTATATTTACGTATTCTGGTGTACAAAATACACACAATATTCCTACATAGTCCTAGGAATAGACATAAATATCAGATACTGTTCTCTGAGATGCAACAGCATAGTCTATGCCAATTGGAAAAAAAAAAGTCACTGGTTGGTACTCATTTGAAAGAAGTCTAAATTTTCATTGATGTAAAAAAATGGCACTTTTTCATTTTTTCAATATTTGAAAGTTGTGTTCATTTCTTCAGCATTTAACAAGAATGTTTTCATGACAAAACCTTATGTTTTGGAATTTTCTATCTCAATTAAAACTAGAAACCTTTGAGCTGCATCAATGACCTTCTGCCTGTGTTGAATTTAGCAAACGAGTCCCGGTGGCTCTCAGTGGGGCTCCCATTTCTCATGAAGCAAAGTCAGGAGGCTCACACCTGCCTCTGAGCAGTTTCAGACCCAGTGATTTTAGCTCATATCTTGCTTTCTCTTGTCATACCTGTAGGTCTTTCAAGAAAAGTAGGAAGCCTTTCCTTGTGCTACAGGAATGGCAGCAGAAGCTCTGCTAAAAGCTTAAAAAAATTCTCCTTAATATGTGTGTGTTTTAGCAGATGTCAGATTCTTGATTCACACTATTTGATTTAACATCTGGACAGAGTTTCCAATTTCCAAACCATCTACCGGTATGCAGTGATACCAGTAGATGACCAGGAATTTCAATAACTATGAATATCTACAGTTTCAGCCTGCTTAATATTCTCTGTATTCTTATGAGGAGTGTGATGTTCACAATTAAGTTTAGCATTTACACAGACTGTGTAATATGGCCCACTATTCACATTCAGAATTCTTTAGAAGTAATAAACCTGGATTGTACATTAAAATGGGATATGACTCCCAGATGTACCCTGACTATTTTTTGGCACTTGGCACCACACATTATTTTCCACTGGTTCAGATGACAGGCAGAGCCCATCTGAGGCAAAACGAAACAATTTCCAACTGGTGGGCTTGATAGTGCAGGTGACATTAAATAATTAACAAGTTCTCTTTCAGAACCATGCCTCGTGCTTTAATTAATATCGCTCCTTAAAATAAGAAGTTGTTTACCATTGCTGCTTCTGCAAGCTGATTGCTGCTTGCAAAAAACATCTGAGACATGACTATGCCCAGGGGATTGCTTTCACTTCATTGTTTATAATAACTACAAACAAAGAGCTGCAAAAGCTCATCTCGCCATGAGGCATCCTGACAATCTGCCAGTTTAGTCACCAATAATAATGAGACTGGCACAAGCAATAAGCTCAGCGCAAATCTAATGAGGGCCTGTTTCAATCACTCATTGATATTACAGCAGCTGCTAAGCACCCAATGTTTGGGACATACACACCCGAGGTGTGTGTGCCTCCAACCAGTGGAAGGGCAATTTCCCCTCAATATGGCTTCATTCCTATCCAGAGCATGTGTCACCTATTTAAAATTTAATTTCTGTCTCCCCCTCTCAGAGATATGATCCAGGCCAGTCCTGCTCAGGCAATGGGTGTAAATCATCCAGGTTCCCTGGGCCGGGGAGAAGGCTGGAGAGGAGGCTGAGCTGGAGCTGGAGCTGGAGCTGGAGCTAGAGCTGGAGCTGTAGCTGGAGCAGGTGCCTGGGCAGAGCCCAAGGTGCATGTGATGCACTGGGCTGCCTTGCTGAGCCCAGGTAACGTCACTTCCGATGCTTAATTCCTGTGGTGAATGCAATTATGAACAGATGGGCAGATGACATGATTCCACTGCTAATGAACTTCCCTACTGAGGAAGAGGACAGTGCATTACCCTTTTGTACTTCAGACTCTTAATTATCGTTCTTAGAGTTTGATGTGGTGTTTTGTGTTTGGGTTTTTTAGTTGTTGTTGTTGTAGTTGGTTTTTTAGGGGGTTTTGTGTGTGTTTTGTTTGGTTGTTTGGTTGAATTTTTTTTCCCCCAAACATAATTATTTCACATCTTTGAATTTTAAATTTTTTTGGAGATGCTTAGCTAATTCTTGCCTATTCTGGAAGGTTCTGAGGAAGTGGCAGAACAAAAGGGTTTTGTTTCTAAATGGAAACAATCATATTTAAATGCACAGCTTAAGAGAAGAAAAAAGATCTGTGCTAGCCTGAGTTCTTAAATGCCATCTTCTTTTTTCCTCAATTCCCATTGCCCTCCTTTCCACCAAGTTTTCTCAAAGCAGCATTTGTAGATGAAGAGCTCATAGTTCTGTGGTTCATACATCAGTTTAGGAGGAATGAGTAGGAAGAGACTGATTTGGAAAGGTATAAATAACATTTCTACTGAGTCAAAGCACAAACAAAATGAAACCCAGAAAAAGTTGACGCTCAGGTCCTAAATTTTGAATTTCACAGAACTAAGCTGATAAAAATACATTCTGTATCCAGCTGAAATATATGTCTCAGCATCAAAATATCATGAAAGCAGTGATGCTGAGCATCTAATTGTAGATCTTTTTTCCTTGTCTTCAGAAAGAGTGTTGAGGACTACGATGGGACATGTTACACTTCTGGGAAAAAAAAAGGGTAAAAGGTTAATAGTTCCATCACCCTAATTTGCATTTCTTTTGCATTCTGAAAATACATGGTCATCTTCTAGATAAACAGTTGGTGTACAGTGTACCTGTAATCCAGGGCATGACAATAACCTAATGCATATTTGACAAGAAATATTAACTTTGAAGATTTAGACAACAGACTGTTGTTTTTCTATTTCCACTTGTTAGAATTGTAAAGTATGTAACAGAATTTCTAAATTTCCCTCTATTGGCAAGGCAGCACTAATATGTAAATATTTTCTCTGTGTCACCTTTTAATTTTACACTGTTGTTATACAGCTAGTGACTTGGCCTAACTTTAGGCACTTATATGAGGCATCTAAGTAAAAAAGTTGTTCTCTCCAAATTATTCCCTCTTAGTGACAGCAAGTGTGAGAGTCAATCTTCCATGGAGTATTTCAGAGCACTTAAGTCAGATATCTTAGAGGTAAACATTACCTCTTCATAGGGAAGTGACTTCATAGGGAAGGAATAAAAAGGTCTGTTATGTCATAATGGAGACTGTAAATGAGTCTCTTGATAGTGAGAAGCAATTGGAAGACTTAATGTCCTAATACATTATACAACTGAATGAATTTTAAAAGGCTTTAAAAAAGGGACAGGGGAGGAAGTGGGAGTAGGAGAAATACTCCTTGAACTGTAGATGCTAACGTTGAACTCCTTTTTGTGAAACAACCGACTTTTGCTGCTATAACTTTCCAGGAGCACAAAGAGACTTACGTATTCAAAGTACCACAAACTGTTAATGGGTCCCACTGAAACAGATGGCAACATTATGATCATTTTTGCAATTAATGCTGACTGCAGATTGTTCTTGAGGCTGCAGTCATAGCTCTCCATCTCCTGTGCTACCACAGTATTATCCTGTAACAGAATTAATTTAAAAAATTTCTGATAACCCCTTCTTCCCCAAGCTACTGAAAACAGTATATTTGGAGATAGTATGAAATGGCTTCTGTTACTTGCATACGAAAGCTCCTGCAAATTAAGACCTGCCTTTTTCCTGTGACCCTGAAATTTAGAGTAATGTGTGATCGCCTTTTTCTGTTGAATGATTAAATTGGTGATTAGAAAGCTAAGCACATCTTAAAGATATTTCGGAAACAACTGTATGGCTGCGCATATCTGACACAATAGCACTTCTAATTTACTGAATAAATGAATCTTTTCTGTCCATTTATTTAGGTTTCTCAACATTTTTCATTGCCAGCTAATCTCAGCAAGTGGGTTTTTTGTTTGTTTTGGCAGGGATTGGTTTTTGTTTTTGTTGTTTTGGGGGTTAATGTTTGTTTTTTTGGTTTTTTTTTTAAACTGAATATGATGACCTCACATGCATTGCATAGATTAAAACTGTCTTTGCAACCTTTCTTTGTATGTCCAGCAAACTCTGTATGGACCAGAGACCATTAGCAGTTCTCAATGTCTTTGAAAATAAATCATACCGTAAGAGGCACAAACCTTTTCCTTCTTGGAATTAGTTTGGTATAACATGAAAAGTGGGTAGATTGTTTTGCAATTCAGATGGAAATAGAATTGGTGCTATTGTCCTACAAACACCGGTGAAATGCCTTGTCACAATAAAGGGAGATGTGCGGGAGACAGGAAGGACTATTCTGCTGGCTGGTAGCATAACTTAACTTTTGCCATTGGAATTAACCAGCTGAGGATTAAGTAGCTCAAAGGGAAGTTTTCATGAATAGCTGGAGAATGATCAGACATTGCTGACAACAAAATCAGGGAGCAGAGGGACTGGGGAGCACCTCTGCTTTGTCCCAGCTGGGATTACTGCCAGGTAGCTGTGTTTGTTTGTCAGCTGCAGTATCTGATCCCCATCCCCACATGCCCTGCCGTGGCACACACATGCAAATGCCCACAGCAGGCAGTGATGAAAGCTGTGGTCCTCTCCCCAAAGACATCAGGCTCAGGTGCCAAGGATCTGCTGATATCAGGAAGAGCCGGAGCCAGAAACCTTCCAAGGGGTAGCACCTTACTGCAGAGCCTGGCAGCTGGTCCTGCTCCCTGAGCACCAGGTGGGCCATCCTGCGCCAGGAAAAGTCCCATGGTGGGTCTACCCTGAGCAATTACAGGAAAATGACATTTATCAATGTCATATTCCTCTCTGCCCCATCAAAATAAAGATTTTTGTCACTTGAGTTGCAGTTTTCCCAGCTCAGTATTTAGTAGGAACTTAAACCTTGGAGGCAGGCCTCCCAGAGAAAGAAAACAGTGCTGGTGGGCTGCACCTTGCTGCTGTGAGAAGAAATTGCTTCCCAACAGTCTGCTGTATTTTACAAGGTATGACTTCCAAATGCAGCACGGAAAATAGCACAGAGTGGAAAACCTGGCAGAATTCTGAGATGCCTCATTAAAAAGTGAAGAAGTTTTGTGAAATCCAGTTTGTTTGAGAACTTGAGGTTGGGGCCTGATTTCTGCTTTCAGGTCTTATGAAGGTGAACAGCTTAAAGTGACAGGTTAGCAGAGTTCAGATGCTTGTTTTTTTCAAGGATGGCATTGTACAAATGTAATTGGAGCTAGGAATGCTTCTTAGAGTCATATCACAATAATAAGCTGATAATTGTACAATTTTTCTTGATACCTAACTTACGTAGAAGGAAAAATACTCTTTTTTTCCACACAGTGCTACCGTAAATTGTTGAATTATTTTGCTATGCAGATGAAGCATTTGTCTCCTGGGAACTGTTCTAATAAAATACAAAATTTACAACAATGTTACAGTATTATTTTACCAATCAGGAGCCACACTAAGAGGTAATCATGTTGTTTATTTGTAAACAATGGGCATTTTAATAATAAGCAAGTAGTTTTAAGAGGATTTTATTATTATTGCAAGAAAACAACTGAGATTTAATCTGCAGTAGTGAATATCAAATGCTATAAATTTTGGAGTGAAAAAAGGTCACAGATAAAATCTTTCCAACTGAGATGTAACACATGGAACTCTACCATGAATCTTGAAGACACATGTTGAAAGAATTTTGTTGATATTGCAAAGTTAACAGTTTCTGGGTTTTGGGAAATATACTTGTCTGGGGCTAAAAATGATACCTTGTTCAGTTTTATTTTTGCTAAGTAAAAAGTATGTTAGCTAAAATAAAGTCAATGAAAACATTTCACAGCTAGAAATCTCATATGGGCCATGAAAGCCTATTTCAACAACCATAGAAGGTACCAGTAAAGGTTTATCTTACTATATAACTTAGAATCTAAGTGTAAATCAAACTTTGGATCATAGAGTCATGATTTAAGTGAGACAAATAGAGTATTTGGAGAGATAGATCAAAATATACATAAGAAATTTGTTTAGCTTAATGCATTCATAAATATTTAAACTCTTATGTGGTTACAAAAATGAATTTGGGGGATCCACAAGAAATGTCATTAACATATTTATTTTTTTTTTCCTTAGGAGAGACTGTCTAAACCTTTTGTTTAGTCTGGGGATGATCTCATCACTGATACAGCACATAGAAACTGTATGTACAGTATACAGCATACACAGAATCATATGTATTTATATAACAGATATACTAATAGGGCTTTCCATTTAAATAAAATCAATAAAGTAAATCTTGAGTTGATGTATGAGTAGGGTAAACACAAATGAAAATGAGGAAAGGGTCCCTAGAGAAACATCATGTAATCACTTTGCATTAAGTTCATTCATCTGTGCAATGGGTGGATTTATATCTGCCACATAACATTGTGATGCTCTTTTTATTAATATCTCTAAAAACCAGTGACATTATTTAATTAAACAGGCATGCAAGTACCTGGTGGTGTTATTTATCTGTCAACAACTGACATTCGTAAGTATTCAGTTTCTCTCCCTTGAAATGATGTCTTATTCATGACAGAATGAATAGAGCTGGATGACAGGAAGTCACCTACCTTACCTCTCCAGGTGATGAAACAATCTGCCTTTTCCATGGCCAGTGCAAATATTTGCCCAGCTTATTGAAAAAGATGTTGCAATCTCTCTAACACATCCACTAAAGTGGTTATCTGGCCTTACCAGTAGACTCTTATATGTACATTCATTGCTGCAATAAACAAGCTTTTTCATCCTTCTTCCTCTGTTTTAGCCTTTTCTTAGGCTATCCAGCCCTTTTTTCTTCAGTTTTACCTTGTGGTCCGTCTTCTGAGGGTCTCTAATCATTCTGATTGCTTTCCATTGCAGCCTATTCAGTAGCTCAGCAACTTTCTTAGAAGTGAGTTGTTCAAAATGGAAGATGAAACTTTAGTAGACATTTTATACAAGCCAAAGCAATAAGATTGCTTCATGTACAGTCTTGCTGCCTATTTTCTCCTATGTGTATCCTTGGTATGGTTGCTTGGGATGACATTATTGACTCATTCAGCTTGTAATCAACCCTAAGGCCCAGTATCTTTTACAGGACTTGTCTCCAGCCAGCTGTTACACACACATTATTTGCAGCTGATTATTCCTGTTTAAGTGTAGTAGTATCCTACACTCTGAGATTGAAAATGTCAGATCTGAGAAAAGGTCAGATACTCCTTCTCTTGTATACTAATTATAATAGGAAGGTTTTGTCAGTTACCTCATATTGCTTGCTTTCATTACTTTTGCCAATGAAATAATTATTTCACACATTTAATAACTCCAAAAAGAGTTGACCAAATAAAAATATTCACAACTTAGATCATAATTCAGACACTGATTGACTTGAGACCACTCAAAGAAGAAAGTTTGGCCAAAAGAGAGCAGTACAGACAGAGGCATTTTTGTGCTCTTTTATCTGTACACTAATTTATTGTGTTCCTAAGCAAGTTAACTACTCTTTATGAACAGTTTTCCACTTTTAACTTTTCAAATCAACTGGACTCAGGTTTGTACATGCCCACCTTGAAGTACTACTTATCTTTCTTCAGACTGAAGCAAATAACCTAAAATGTCGTAAAACTGTAAAAATGAGCTAATTGTAAAGAGAGATTGGTCAGACAGCCTGTAATAAAACAACAGCTCTTATATTAATATAATATATTGTACAATACAATTGTATCTACTGTTAGTGCGTAGCAGGAGAATAACAGCAATAGGAAAAAACCCGTAACATATAGTGTTAAAGAACTTTTTAAGCTATTTATTCTCTTTGGTTAGCTGACACACAACACTTGTTAGCTATTTTTACATGGAATTGCATCCATTAAGCCTACCAAGTGAGCCACTGATGTAACCAGAGCAGTCAATTAAAGATGAAGTGGAGCTGTACAGTGAAAGGATTAATTCAGACACTAATAGACAAGAGGAAAAAAGCTTACATCCTGAAGTAGGAGATTATTAGCCATAGCAACATAAACAAACACTTCTTGATGTCTTTCTTTTCCAGTTATATCAGATTATTTACCAAACAATGAAGCAGATTAAGACACAGATTACCTTATATTTGGCTTATTTTTAGAACCACTTTCTGTTGTTGATTTCTATTCCAAATGGAACTCTTTTCTGAAAGAAATGGTCCACTGTCCAGCTGCCACGTACATTTCCACTGTAGACTCCTCACTGCTGGTCTTTTGTTCTGTTATATATTGTGTTTGAATAAATTGAAGTGAGGAAAAGAAAGCTAAATAATACTTTTACTCTGAATAGTGCAAATATCCTGAAAGAACTTTCCTGCAGCTTGCATTCTTTACTTTTTTTAAAATGGCCATCTCCTGCAGGAACTTCGTTTTTAAATTTCACACAGTGCTGGGTGTAGCAGCAATCAAGCTTGTGTGATATGTTTTGCTGTTTTAAAAAAAATGAAATTTAATTTTGTAAAGACTATTTCCCAGTAAGTAGAAAGAATTCATATTGATTAAGAAGCAACTAAAGGAAATTTAGCTTTCAAGGAGAGATGATGTTTTCTTAAAAAACCAGAAAAACATTACTGTGTTATTTTTGGCTGCCTACAGTGGAATGGGCGATGACCATGAAAAATTTTGGGGATGTGGTTCCTGCTGGAATGTGGTGAAAATTTATGTCTCAGAAAAAGCACTCAGAACAGTAAGCATCCAAATCATGGCAAAACGTCTTACAATTTATTTGTAAGCCGCATATATTAGAGTGTTTGTGAAAACCAAGCTGCCATTTACATATACATAAGGTGATGATGCTCTATTTATTTTTTTAACTGACTACTGCCCTGTTTCTGTAATCCTATCCTTCTAAAGCAGACAGGAACACAATTATTATCTGCAGCTGGTGTATGGTCAAAAAATGTGTGGTGTATGGTCTTAAAAAATTCTAAAGAATTAAATTAAAAATTGTCAACTTATTAACGAACACTTTTTGCAATAGTACAATGTTACTATTGAAGAAATTGTAATTGTCATGGGTATGTAATAGCAAGTAATTTTCGTCCTATCATCTCATTTAGGCAAGTATCTGCTTGGTTTAAACTCCAGGGTAGTTTCATTCTACTGATTTGTTCACTCAGGGTCTTTATTACTTTATTGCCTCAAAGACTCCATTTGTCATCTCAGGAGCTAGATATTCCATTAGATGTGGCAGGACTTCATAACCATCCCAATATGTAGTCTTTTCATCTTCTCCAACTCATCCCGTGTCACCAAATTTTATTTCTCTAAGCGTAATGAAATTACTCATAAGATTTTGGAGTTGGAACACTGTGACTTCAGGAATACAATGTTCTGATTTTTCTAATGTAACTGAAAAATAAAGGTTTTTGTGCCCCAGTTCTGAATTTTGCAGCATACTGTCTCCCTTTCTGTAGGTTTTAATAGTAGCCTGCCTAGAAAGAATGAACACGAATGGTTTGTAGTGTAGTTATAACACATGGCATCAACAGAATAATATATTTGGAAATGTAATATGGAGCTTAATGTGTTTGTTTTTCTGCATGCTCAAGTTTTCTATTTTTAGAGTTTAAGTGTAAGCTGCCTGTATATGGATGTATTTATACATTAAACACCTATACACACTTTACACACACTACATAAACATACTAAAATATATATACACATTTATACATTTTATATATTTAGTGCATATTCTATTTTTTTTATATATATATATATAGACTCGTGTTTCATTCAGTTACATCTTTTCAATCTTTTTTGATTACTTATATTCATTTCCAGTTGTCAGTATATCATAGTGCACTTCAACTGCAACAAATTGTTAAACATTTTGTTAATTTCTAGCATTAAGAAAGACATTATACTATGGGAAACCTAAGAGAGATTTGAAATTAAAATTCTGTATCCTCTCTTCACCACAGATCATTAGTACACTTCTTGCAGCTCTCTGAAAGGATTATGTGAAAAACAAGAAGTTCCTTAAATGCTCTGCATAAAGTTTATGGTGTTACATTGGACGAGGCATGTAAATCTGGACAGCTTCCCTGTTTCTGGGATAAGTATCATTTTCCTTCTTGCAGTCCCCAGTTCTGGTTTCCTCTCCGGATGGGGTGAGAGCTGTCCCTTTCCTTAGATCAGTGACACAATGCACAACAGCAGTGGTGCAGCTTTTTCATGTAGGAGGCTGAGGAGAAATCCTGGGATGAGGTTGCCATGGCAAGAAGCAATCCCTGCCCTCTACAGTTTACACTGCAGTGTGAATGCCATGCGCGAGCTCCACTTTTTTATCTTCATCTGTATAATCAGTGATTAATTTACTGTGACTTAATTCACAACAATGTATTTATACTTTGCACACTTCATTTAAAGGCTGCACCTTTATCTTCAAACCCATGCAAAGATTTCTGCAGGGAAAGGGCACATTTAAAGGCATCTTCCTCAGTAGTGACAGGGGCGTGGAAGGAGGGGCTGTTCTTTGTAGCCATTAGATGTCTCTATTAGCAGAGCCTTTTCTAAACATCTGCATACAGCAAAATTTAACTGTGTGATCAGGAGCCAAAGGCAACTTGCTAGAGTAAGTCCTGTCAGACTGCTGTTTCATACCAACAGATGTGGGACACTTCTGTGGACTGATGGAGGCCATGGTTGTAACTCAAGATCACACAATATCCAGAAGGAAAGAGGAGAAGGAAACCGACTGCATTACTAGGTAAAAGGTTCTGTCTTCCAGCTGTTGAAACAGCACTGACAGCCCTAAAGGGATCTGTTTGCTACTTTTGTACATGAAGGTGAGGTACTGGGAGGGTTGTTGATGACAGGAATGGGGTAGAACAGGATTTTTCTTGTAGGTAAGACTAGTTGCAAAGGCTATCCTTGATAGCTAAGTCTGCCTAGATAGGTTACAGTTAGCAGAGCTCAGTCCAGCCAACATAACTGCAGAAAAAAGAAAAAGAAAACAGACTTCTGGATTCATACTGAATTATTTGAAAAAGGGAAAATCTAAGAATTAAGCAGTTCATTTAAAAACCAGTAAACTCAAACAAAACCCCAACCACTTTATTAGCCCATCTATTGGACCATCATACTATTTCTACACTTTCTGCCTATGCACTAGTCTTTACAAAGTATGGAGAAAAGGGATCACAGCCCTACGAGAGAGGCTTGGGGTCTTCTGGCAACAGAAGACCTAACATGATTTCAGTTGCAAGGGGGAAATTTACTTATAGCTTACCTCCATTCCCCCTTAATCAAATGACACCAGCAAGTACTGCTTATTAGAATAACATTTCTAGTGCTTTTGCAGTGTTCTGCTGACAGTTTTACTTTAGGATTTTTTATCAAATGATAATGTTTTGCAATCTTATTGAATTAAAGGGGACTTGCGGTGTTTCACACATGAAACAATAGTGAGAATTTCCAGTACCATGAAAATTTCTGAAGCCAGTATTTTACAGTGTACATTACAGCTGTTCACATCACTATACTTACGAATGCAGTAGTTTTCTGTTGCTCTGTCCTACATAAAATGAGGAAATACTTAATTAGATTTGCCACAGTGGCTACAGTATGAAGGTGATGAAATTATTCAGACCAGAAACCATATGCAGACTTCAGCACTCGAGAAACAGAGAGACAGTTTTGTTGCTATCAAAGCAAAAAAAAGACAACTGAGTATCTTAATTTAGACATCCAGTATACCTGGTTGACATTTTTCTTTCCTTCCTCTTCTGAAAATGAGATTCTTATAGAATGGAAAAAAGCCACACCTGCAAAAGGAAATACTGAGTGAAGAATGTGAAAACATTTAAAAATTTTGTTCACTCTATTTCCTGTCCATTTCTTTTTCCTAGTTTATTTTCATGAACAAAGATGGCACTGCTGGAATTCTCAGGTTTTTTCAGTGTTTCAACACCTATTTACAGGTTTAGCAAAATCTTTTTTATAATATCTACTTATTAAGCAGTATAAATAGCTAGAACCAAGCAAATATTGTTCATCAACACATCCAATTTAGGTTGGAATTGTTTAAGATCAGATAGTCCAACTGTAAATCTAGTGCTTCCAAATCCACCACTAAATTATGCCCCTGAGTGCCACATCTACACATCTTTTAAATACCTCCAGGGCTGGTGATTTCCCCACTCCACTGGGCAGCCTGTTCCAGTCCTTGACAACCTTTTCAATGAAGAAATTTTTCCTGATATCCAATCTAAACCTCCCCTGGTGCAACTTGAGGCTGTTTTTTTCTTGTCTTATCACTTGTTACTTGAGAGAAGAACTTGAAAGTTAGACTTTGAAACTTAAATCATCTTTTATATTTCCCTGCTCTTCACTATTTAAGCAGTTTCTGTGCTGCACAGTTGTCAAGTAAAAAGCATTTCAGCCTGGAGAACAGTGAAAGGAGAAAATCCATTCTGTATAAAAAATGACCAGTCCCTGTTATGACATTTATTGTGTCTTAACTTATGAGATATTGGATAGTGCATGTGTCATAACAGGAGGATTATCCATCACAAATACTCCTCCATACATAGCTGTGAAGTATTTAGGTGTGTATTTGCATATCCACATCCATATAGAGACATATGAAAGACTTGGCTCACAAGGGATGTCTAAAAAATCTGTTCCTTACAGTGTAACAAGACCACACTATCCCAAAACCTTGAGGACCAATGTTGTCTATTTATTGTCATGTCTCTTGAAAACCTCCTGTGAAGGTGATCAAATATCCTCCCTGTGACATATTCCCTAAAGCCTAGACCTTTCTTGTAAAGGTTTTTTGCTTATCTAAAGCACAGTTTCCTTGTTGTAGCTTCCCAGTACACCTACTATTTGTCAGTCAAAGAAGACTATGCAAGAATCATTGCTCACTGTCCCTTTTGTTACCTCCCATAGCATATTTTGTCAGTTATCATGTCTCCTCTCAGCATTTTTTTTCCTAGATGGTGTCTTGTGGGACCTGATTTCTAAATGTTTAATCATTTTTTATTTCTCTCTGAACTCCATAATTTGTCATTTTTCAAATGTGATGCTTAATACTGAATCTAGGACCCGAACTGAAGCTTAATAAACACCAAGTAGAACAGGGTAATTAACTCATTTGAGTTTAAATTTATTACTCTTAATACAACTTAATAATCTATAGCATTTGCTTCCATTTCACCTTTTTTTTTTTGGTTGTGAAAGTACTGTGTTTGACTCATAAGTACTTTGTCACCCAGCACAAACTCCTGTCCTTCTGTTATATCTGTCTCATTACTCTCCTTGCCTTTTATGTTTGAACACATTGTTCATCTTTCACCTTTACTCCTCAGTTACTTATTACTGTTGTTGGAGAGGTTTTTTTTTTCATTTTAGTCAAGTAATTAAGATTTTATTAATACTAGCTACAACATATGAAGATGTCTCTTTATGTACCTTCCAAAGAATTTATTATCTTCCAGGTTCAAATTAAAAATTGGATTAGTGTGTGTTCTGCTACATCCCACACAGGAACCAATCCAAATATTGTGAGGTCAAGGGTGGACTCCATACAGAAACTGACTTGATATTCATGTCAATAGGACATCACATAGGTTAATAATTACTTTCAATATTTGACTTGCTTTGACCAACTGAGGAACGTTTAATTCCTTCCACATTCCTATTGACTTCAACTGAACTACTTGTAGAACAGTTTAGTGCTACTAACTAGTAAGTTCCTGCTCTGCTGTTGTTAATCAGCTAAATAAATTAAACTGTTTGGGCCTTAAGCTGGCTATTCTATCAAAGCATCCCTACTATTCATAGGAGTACATCTAAGTAGAATCAAAAATTTGAGGGACTCTCTGGCTTGTCGAAGCAAGGCATGAAAGGGATTCCTGATTCCTCTGTGTGTGTGTGTGACAGGGAGAAAGAGTGGCTGGGGGAAATGGAAATTTGGAGGAATGTGGAAAAAAAATTACATGCTGGCAAGTTTTCAACAGTCTGTGTTAAAACATGGCAGGTGTGTTATTTGGGAATTTCCATGTGGCCCAAAGGTAAACTCTGAATTGATTTCACTCCTTTGTTCTCACTTTCTTTTTATCAGAGTGCTTAAAATCTTTAATCCTTCTGAGGAGTGATAGGTCATTTATCCCTTAGACAGACTTTTTTATTTCTTTTGCAGGAATATTAGGAGGACAGTGGTTTTTTTCCTTGGCCAGCCAATACAATAAATCATATTCTGCAATTGCTAGTAAATGTTTTAACTTCAAAAATAAAGTGCAGAAGAAAATATTTGACAGGTACTTTTAGAACTCATTTAATCTTCAGCTGCCTTTGAAGTCTCCATGCTGTAATATCTAAAATTTTAGGCATATTATAAAGACAAACTTTTGGCATTCCAACCTTCAATTCTCTAAATGTATGTAAGTCTTATCAGATAAATATCTACAAAATGCAGGGAAAAGCATAGCCATGAAAAGGAACCCAGGGAATTTTACCCTTTTCCTCTAACGTCTGTTTATATTAGATTATGTAAACTGCTGGAATCCATGAAAACTTAAAGTCATATTTGCAAACAGTAGAATGTTAACTGCGTATACTTCCAGTGGCCATAGAAGACAATTACTAGTGACCAGTGCACATTTTTGTTTGCTTGTAAAAATATTGTTCCATGTTCATGTTTCAAATGTCTATACCAAAGAAAAAAATGCCCCCAGCATCTTTCATGAAAGAATTGTGAGAGAATTACTAGATTGTGAATTTAATCTTTCATTTCTTCAGGACCATAATTTAATCATCCTGGAGACAACTGATGTATGATGCCATTCTCTCAAGTATGCGTAGGTTCTTGCCACTTTCCTACTGCTAGTCTGCATTGCATTGACCTTCTGTACAAGTCTCAAGCAGTAAACAAGCTATAAACATTCTTATAAAAAAGATGGACTATACACTGCCTTCTGTTGGAGGAAAAAAAACCAACAAAAAACCAAAAAGCTATTTTTAAAATATTATTTTTCAGTTAAGTTGTTTTCAAGGCACAGTATTTTAAGAAACAGAGCACTTATGTGTTCATTAATGAGACCAGAATCTTACACTGGTTTCTTATTTGTTTTGTTGTTGTTTTTAAAATAGATACAATGTGATGTCAAAAGGTCAGAAGAGAAATGTTAACTTGTTCTCTATATTTGTAGTATGTCTGATGTCAAACAGATTGTATTTTTCAATCTGTTTTGCATGTGGTATCTCATCCCCTGTCCTGCTGAGCTGAAGTTATTGATATTATACTGAAAAATGCAAGGGAAAGGGTATATCTGTTGAAATTTAATGACTGGTTTCAAATCAGGGACTGACATGTAGAATTAAGAAATGTCATAGAAAGGCAAGCATTTATCTATACCCAAGGATCTAGTCTTCCTTCTTCTAAGTCTTAGTCAAAGAGAAACTTCACTCCAGGCTCATTCTGCCATGTTTATTTAACCTGTAAACTCAGACTCTGAAGCTGCACCTAACACTGAGAGATATCCATCAGCTTTTTGTTGTCACCTTTCAATGTGCTACTGTAACGTAAACAGCCACAGTATCTTATGCTGCCACATAAGTATTTTCTGATCAGTGTTTTCTATCTATAGATGATATTATATCTATCAGTATTTTCTGATTTTAAGGAAGATTAAAAAACTGTGATTGTTATGGTAATTGGTTTTGTATTATAAATTTTTACCACACTAAAATTGAAATGGATGTCTGGTTCCTCCAAGATAACTTGAATTTCCAAGCTAGATGTTTGGACACTTTTGATGAACTCTTGACAACTTACCAAAGATATCAGTCTGATTGCCTCATGCTGAGAAGAATTATGTCATGATTTGTATAAGGTTATCTGGTTTTATGAGTGTCAATAACAAATGACAAAAAAAGCTTACCAAGAAAGGTCCAAATCAGCCTTTAGGAGAACAGAACACTAGTACTCATCATAAAATACGAGAAGACAGCTGTTGAGGTCAGCAGACTCTAATCATGGAATCAGTATTTCCTGAGCATGAAGACAGCTCAGAGGCAATAGGTTCAATTAAACAACAAAAAACCTCAGGAGAAATTTTGCTAAAGTTTGCATATCATTTTTAGACATTTCAAAATGGAATTTTAGCTTGTAAATAAAAAAGAAATTGCAAACATTACTTCTAGTTCTTAAAGCATTGAACCTATCCATACTATTAATGTTATACTAGATACACTCCAAAAGAAGAACCTAAATGTTTTATTATACAATGGGAACTTGGAAGTGTATTACAGAGACAATAGATGGACTTAGATACCCTTTAGCTCATATTCTTAATGTAAACTGGCCTTCACTTTCCTAACCTGTTGTTTTTTAGTTAGAAAACACATTTGTATACCAAATATATGGTTTGTGTTCTGTACTATTGACAGGGTATTTGTGTTTATTGTAGAGAGTCAAGGGCTCTAACTACAAAACCCTTATAGGCAGATATTAATGCTCAAACTGGATTATGTCACTTTTTACATAGTTTATAATGGTCTACAGTCTAATTCCTAAGACTTGTTGAAGCTTGCAGCACAGTATTCAAAGAGTGAAATATCACTTAAAAGAAGCCAAGTACAAAAGTATCTGAAAGTTTTCTCTGAATAGAAAAAAATCCAAATGCCATTTCTTGCTGTGAAGACCAAATTTTCTTTGAGCAACAGTTTCAAATGATTTACTAGTTTATCTATAATTGATGTAAAATACTGCCAATCATTTCTTCAGTGTCTTTTCTCTATGTCCAGGTAGACTTTGCTGTGACTAAGCAGTCTTTTTCCTGTCCTAAAAAACCACTTCTTAAAATGTTAACAGTAAAACTAAAAAAATCTTTTTTTTTTTTATTTTTTTAATATAATGAAAGCTTTCCAAGTACTTCTTTTCACAACTTTTTTAGTAAGCTGCCGTGTTATTTTTGTGGATATAATAGCTATATTCAGTGCTGAACATCACTGTTGTCAAATGTACTGATAATTCCTCTGATGTCAGTGACAGAAAGATTGTGTCTTGTCAGTAAGAAAAGCAGATGCCTTGGGCATGTTGAAACTGAGAAATTAAATTCCCCTAGGAGAACAACCATGTGAGAACCCTAAGCAGTCACCTCCCAAGAAGAAATTGGTGAACTGATTTATAAAAAATGAGAACTGACACCTGTGCTTTAAACTGGAGTCAAGCATGCAGTACAGTTTGCAGAAGTGTAATTGCATTTTTTTTCCAGTTGTGTTCTTCTGTTTATGTTCTTCTGTTTTTCTCCAGACAGGTTTAGCATGGGCATGTATCAAAGAAGAGGATATCACTATGCAGCTCCAGATATAGATAGCCTTTAATAAAGGTGTAAGTGGCCTTAAGTTCAGTCTTGTGTTTCCCTACCAAGACATTTATCTAAACATGCAAGAGTTTACTGCTTTACTAACCCACCTAGCTTTCTTAGATATCTTTCAAATGTTTTCCATTGTACACTTAATGTTTCAGGAGTTGCTTGAAGATGCTGGGTATTCTAGTTCTGACCCAGGAAAGTCCAGGAGGAGGATGTAGCTTTCAGCTGCCCTCTAGGATTATTTGTAAACTAGAGCTGTGTGCCGGGGAGCTTGCCTGAAGCAGATGCTGTGGTTCTTGGCAGACTTAAGCTGCCAGAGTTGTTCCATTCGTGCAAGAGGTAAAGGGCTACTAGGGGTTGTGAGTTCTTCTTCACCTGTTATTTGACCCAAAATCTGATTAAGGACACATTTCTCCTCTGTTATCTACCCTTTGGACTTACACTTTTCCTGCTAAGTCCGTCCTTTTCCAGCGCTGCACAGATCTATTTGAATTTATTTAATTTAAACTTATTGACATATCTTATTTTCATAGTAGAGTGACTAAGCAGTATAAAAGATATGGGCATGCAGACTCTTTTCCATAATTGCTATCTGTAAGGCTCAGTCCTGCCTACCACATCTTGAAAACAAGGAATGGTTTTAATTAAAATATAAACATTTTAATAAAAAGCATGGCTGTATTTACAGTGTATTTACTGCAGTGGATCAACCTTTTAAGCACTTTCAGAAAAGTGAGGAGTCTTTGTTTAAAGGTAGAAGACAAAAGAAGAAATAACAGTGCATGCCAGATGCAGCATGATGTTCCAGATTTAGGTACAGATTAGGAAATATGTAAAGAATTAAGAAAGAAAAGAAACAAAGACTGTAGAGAATGCAGAGGTCATCCTATAAGTACAATATCTTTTGTATATGAGCAACAGGAAGCCTGTTCAAACAAGGAGAAAGTGAGAAAGAATTTTCCCAATAAAATAGCATATTTAGGAAATAGCAATGTGCTGGGAGTAGCATTGCCTAGAAATACATCTGTTCTACTGATGAGTATTACTTTACTCTTATTAAATGTTTTTTCTTGCATTCTGTTTTCAGATTTTGAAAATGACCATCAGAATAGTTTTTCGTGGCTTGATGTGTTTTGACATACCTGCACAGTGCTCAATCCAAAAAAACATCTGTTTTATCAGCAGTAAAGTGGGATTATATGTTCTTGTGAAAAATGTGGCTTCAGAGGTGGTCCCATAATGTGGCTAAATTCAACTATGGATAGTATCTCTGATGTGGTTCAAATCTGGTAGGAATGTAAACCTCATCCAGCTGCTCACTCACATTCAGTGGAATGGGGAAGAGGCTCCGAAGGGTGAAAGTGAGAAAACTCATGGGTTTTAAAGACAGTTTAATAAGTAAAGCAAAAGCTGCTTGTGCAAGGAAAGGAAGGAAAGCAAAACAAGGAATTAATTCACTGCTTCCCATGGACAGGCAGGTGTTCAGCCATCTTCAGGAAACCAGGGCTCCATCATGCTTAACAGTTACATGGGAAGATAAATGTCATAAGTCTGAATGTCTTCTCTTCCTTCTTCTTCCCCCAGCTTTATACGCCGAGGATGATGCCATATGGTCTGGGACAACTCTTTGGTCTATTGGGATCAGCTGTCCCAGCTGTGTGTCCTCCCAACTCCTTGTGCACCTCCAGCCTCCTCGCTGGTGGGACAGTGATAAGCAAAAAAGGACACAGTTCTGTGTAAACACTTCTCAGCAGTAATTAAAACATCTGTTACCAAAACTGTTTTCATCACAAATCCAAAGCGTAGCCCCATGGAAGCTCTTAGACTTCAGTGGAAAAAAATGTTTTGGTGAGGAATCATAATTCAACAATAGAAGGATGTTTAGTTTCAGACATGAATAAAAATGATGATGAAAGAATCTCAAACACTGAGCTTGGAAGAGGGAGGAATTAAAAGATTAGTGCAGTAAGAATCTCTTCTATCTTGACAAGCCTGGGATTCCTTCACATATTGTTGGGTACAGTCTCTGAGAGAAAGTATAATGAAAAGAGAAATGTCATGTGTAACAAGGGCTAACTAATGTGGAAAAAAAAAATTAGCCATATCTGTAACTCATAGAAATAGATGGGATTATTTTATTGATCTGCAAAGGATACAGGATTTAGTCCTGTATCTACAAAGGGGAATGTTTTCAAATGTAGCCTGGGAAGTTACAGCTGGGAACATACAAGCTGACTGACTCTTATCTCAGAAAGTAGAAACTCTGTTTAGAAAAAGCTTTAAAAATGTAAGACTTTAATCTTCATAAATCTAGTTATATTTTGAAAAAATTTCTGGAAAAATATTCTACTGCTCACACAGAGTTTAGTTTCGTATCTCCATAGCTTAGCTTCTTCACATCCTTTCCTTTCAACATTTTACTTTTTCAGAGCAACTACTTTTCTTTTACATCTTGCATACTTTTACTACTCATACAGTGGCTAAAATGATGCTATCCAGTCAAAGACCTTATTTGAGCAAGAATATTTAACGTGGTTATTCCTTCCTTCAGGTTTTTAAAATATATAAAAAACCTGAAGATTGACTTAAAGTATCAAATATCAAAATCTGATATATGGATCTGAGAGAAAATTTAAGATAGTACAGTTGAATTCTGAATGTAAGTGTCCATGTTTTAATGACTCAATATATTTCTATTTTTTAGAAGTAATTAGTATCATAATAAAGTGAACCTTCAGGCTTGTTTGCATTTTGACATCAGAAAGGTTATTATTCTAGATAGATATTTGCATTTGTCATTGTTTATGTTTGTGAAGCCTCAGAGAACATGTCACAATAAAGTACACGTGTACTGTAGTGTGTGTGGGTAAGTTTGTAGCTCTCTTCGTCAGCTGTCCCTGAAATCCAGACGGATTTGTGATGGATACTGCTAAGCTGTGTTTGGTGAAATGGTTGGTACAGTGCGGGAATCTGGTTCATAATTCACAGCCAACCTTGTTACGGCAGCAGTGGGTCTTTCCCCTCTCTATGGAGTTCACTCAAACTTTACAAGTTTCCCCTTCCCAGGGCAGGCATGGCTCAGCTGCTCTGTTTGTGCAGCAGTACCTGGAGACCAATAGTTTATAATCGTATTTATGAAGGGAAACCTGGCACCAAATTAATCTTTTCTAGCTCTGCCAGGCTGTAGATCCCTGAGGTTAAGCACCTGCAGCTTACCTAAATAAGTAATAGATATATCTGAGGCAGGAATGGGACAACAAGCTGCAGCGTAAACCACAACCACACATGATTCAAGAGTCTTAATTTTTTTCTCATTATGAAGTGTGTTTCTAGGTTTGATCTTGTTTCAGTTTTTAATAGTTTTTTATTAGGTCTCTTTTTTTTTCTTTTTTAAATGAATGAGAAGAGGAACACAAAAAAAATTCCATGAAACAGTGTGAGTGAGAGGTGAAATCAGAAGAAAGTGCAAACTGTACAATTAATTTAGAAGGTTTTAAGGACTGGTTTCAACTTGCATCAACATTTCAGAAAAAAAACCTGCATTTTCCTACCTACAATGCCTACAAAACTCCAGAGCTTTGGAGTCTCTCAAGCTCTTTTGCCATTTCTAATACAACTTAACACATTTATTTTTGTTAAAAAAATCTTGTTGAGGAGTATATCCCAAATAAGAGCATGACATGCAGCTGGAGCAAATGAAGACAGTTCCTTGTTTGTATGTTCTTTGAAACAATACATGATTAGAACTAAGGTTTTGTGAGAGAAATAGGTGGAAACATGTCACAGTGGGGTTTCCGCAACCTTCCCTGAAGGCAGCCTTGGCCCGTGCAAGAATCAAGGAAACGATATTTTATGGATGTTCATAGATTTTATTCTCTTCCAGTCGCCATGGCTGGGAACCTGGACCAGATTGATGACCCATGGGAAAACCACAGAATTTCCCAGGCTGGGGAACATGAATAGTCAATCGTGTACAGAACTTGAGTATATGTGACCAGCGCACAGGGGTCCAAGAAACCCCGTGTAACCCATACTTTTCACCCAAGCCCATCCCCCCAGGGGATAACCTCCTTACCTCACCCTTTTGTTTTAATTTAAAAATGACAAAAACAATTTCAAAAGAATACAAGCCACCCTTTGAGTCCCAAAAAGTCCAAACAGAGCATTTTTGGAGCATCCCAGAGTTGGCAGGAGAGAGATGGAGGCCTTCTGATCACACTTTTTGGGAAACTAAAGCAGGAGAGTGTTTTTTCCATCTGTACCTGTTGGAATTTCAAAGATGGTTAATTCTTTCCTTCCCCCCTTTTTATCCCCCCATAGGTATCGGGGGGTGTCATGGGTTTTCACAGCTTGAAGGTTTAGTTAGAGGGGCGGTGATTGTGGGGAAAGGGAATTGCNCTTGTTGAGGAGTATATCCCAAATAAGAGCATGACATGCAGCTGGAGCAAATGAAGACAGTTCCTTGTTTGTATGTTCTTTGAAACAATACATGATTAGTACTAAGGTTTTGTGAGAGAAATAGGTGGAAACATGTCACAGTGGGGTTTCCGCAACCTTCCCTGAAGGCAGCCTTGGCCCGTGCAAGAATCAAGGAAACGATATTTTATGGATGTTCATAGATTTTATTCTCTTCCAGTCGCCATGGCTGGGAACCTGGACCAGATTGATGACCCATGGGAAAACCACAGAATTTCCCAGGCTGGGGAACATGAATAGTCAATCGTGTACAGAACTTGAGTATATGTGACCAGCGCACAGGGGTCCAAGAAACCCCGTGTAACCCATACTTTTCACCCAAGCCCATCCCCCCAGGGGATAACCTCCTTACCTCACCCTTTTGTTTTAATTAAAAAATGACAAAAACAATTTCAAAAGAACACAAGCCACCCTTTGAGTCCCAAAAAGTCCAAACAGAGCATTTTTGGAGCATCCCAGAGTTGGCAGGAGAGAGATGGAGGCCTTCTGATCACACTTTTTGGGAAACTAAAGCAGGAGAGTGTTTTTTCCATCTGTACCTGTTGGAATTTCAAAGATGGTTAATTCTTTCCTTCCCCCCTTTTTATCCCCCCATAGGTATCGGGGGGTGTCATGGGTTTTCACAGCTTGAAGGTTTAGTTAGAGGGGCGGTGATTGTGGGGAAAGGGAATTGCATAGGGAAACTACGGGGTGAAAAATAGATTAGGAATAAAGTGGGGGTAATAGGATACAGGGTAAAAGAGAAAAGTTTGATGGGGAAAATTAGGTTGCTGGCATGGATATTGTTTACAATAATTGCGATTCCATGCATAATCACTGCCTTGGGCTGCAACACCCCCCAGGCCACTCACGTTAGCAGCCTGCAGGCCTTTTTTGCTTAACACAATGTCAAATTCCACAATCTCCCACTCCCCCACACTTTGGAGGTATTTTTCGGGGTTGTTCTTCTTAATTGCAGTTCTATGAATGAACACATCCTCCCCTGTGTCATTTCGCATTATAAATCCATAATTTTGCTTCACATTATACCATTTCACGGTCCCCAAAACCTTGGTTGCAATAAACTCTTCTTTTCCTCACGCTGCTGTTGTTTTCAGGCTTGTCACAATTCTGCTTGTCTGTGTCAAGCTTTTGCTTTTGCTTTCACCTTTTACAACATTTTTTGCCGCCACTTCCGCGCCGGGGTGGCCGGGACTGCCTGCGCCTGCACACTCCTGCCAGGACATCCCGTTTCTGCGGGATGTGAGCAGGGATGCAGCCAGGGGCTGCGCCCAGGGCTATGGGGATTGGGTTGGGCCGCTCCGTTCTGCTCCGCGCTCGAAACAGGCAATTAAACCAGCTGTTAGAAGGTCCATAATAAACCATAAAAACTTCTGGTCAACAGCAAGACAACTACATTGAAAAAAAATATCTGTCATTACCCAAATTCTTGCTTTGGAGTAGGAGTGCCATTTGGACTTTGTCTCTCAGTGCATAAGGGAGCTGTAAACAGGGAATCACTACCAGTTTCAACAGGATCTCATAGGATCACTCTGTCTGTGTAGCATTAAAGCATTGATAAAGGCAGTAATTATTTTATGATTTTTTAATCTCCCTTTCTATGTACTGAACTCTTGCATAGATCTATGGAAAGCATAAGGTGTCTTGGCTACTTTGGCCTACTTCATCTTCTTTTTATCGAGATTGTATCTTTTCCTGAAAGTTTTTCTGTTCAGTTTTTCCCGTTCAGTAGAGCCTCTGGAGAAAAAAAAAAAACCCTGAAATCTTCAGCTTCTTGAACTTCGGAAGACATATTGGGATGATGTAAAAGGTGGTATAATGTTGCCTGTAAACAGTTGTCACATGTCAGTTGGCTGAAGTTCTTGACTGGTGTAGTACGGAAGTTTGTCCATAGGACAGAGCAGTTCTTGCCTTTGTTGCTGCAGGAAATGAATACTCCTGTGGTGGTTTAACCTCTGCCAGCAACTAAGCACTACCCATTTGTTAGCACACCGCCCATCCCAAACCCTTCCCAATGTGATGGGGGTGACAATATGAAAGGTGAAAGTAATAAAACTTGGGGGTTGAGATAAGAACGGTTTAATAACTAAAATAAAATAAAGTAAAACAATGACAATGATAATAATAAAATATTGCAGGGAAAATGAAAATAGAAAAATGAAAGAGAAATTAAAATCAAGAAAAAACAGTGATGCAAATGAAAAACAATTGCTCATTACCAACCAACCATGCTCAGTCACTTCCCGAGCAGCAGTGCCCAGCCAGCCTTTCCCCTACTTGATATGCTGATCATGATGCCATGGAATATCCCTTTGGCCAGTTAAGCTGCCCTGACTGTGTCCCCTCCAGGTTCTTGTGCACCCCCACTCTCCAGGGCACCATGAGGCAGGAGCTGAAAAGTCCTTGACTTAGTGTAAGCAGTGCTCAGCAAGAACTAAAACATCAGTGTGTTGTCAACATTATTCTCATCTTAAATCCAAAGCACAGCATTGTACCAGCTACCAGGAAAAAAATTAACTTTCCCAGCTGAAACCAGGACACTCCCTAAACTAATCATAGTTCCTGTGAATAAGACCAACAATTTTTTCTCTGGATTTATGTTAATTTGTACTGCCTGTAAGAAGGAATCAATTTTCAGCAGCTCATTCTTCTACTGAGCCCTACCAGCCTAAGTTGTGAATGAAAATAGCCAACTTCCACGTGTGACTTCAGCTGTTAATGAGAAGGCAAAATCCATCTTTGTTGCTTTCTTGCTTCAAGCCCTACCGGCTTAGAGGCACAGGAGTTCTGGTTGAGCCTCCTTTACATATGTCTCTGCAGTTCAACCCTTCCCTAATATATGGCCCATCCTCAAGCCTATTCCCTCTCTTCTGGGCATTGCAACCAGGATTTAAGGATCTTTATGTGCTATGAAGCAGATGCTGTTCTATTTTTCTTCACAGTCTCAATTGCCTCCACTGAAGACAGACATGCTCCGTTTCTCTGTTAGCTGCTGTAATTGGTCATCTAATGGTCAAAGCTAATATCACTGGGAAAATCCCCCAGGCAAACAGAGCAACAGCCCGCTTCTGTTAACTCACTGCTTTTACTTTTACTTGCCATAATTGCCTCAGACTGTTGGTCTGTGATAACCTGCTCCAGGAACAACATTGCTATCTGGCAACCCCATTATTAGCCCTGGAGATGTCAGAAGCCTTCTCCAAGTGCACAGCAGCAGATATACACAGAAGAGAACAGAAGGGCATTAAAGAAAGGAATTAAACTTTCATACTTAGTGGTGTAGAAGATCTGATTCTCTTCATAGCCCCTGTTATAGAGCCTTCATCTTTCTTCTTTCTCCTATTTTCAAGAGACAAAAACCCCGAAACTCCAAGTTGCTAAACTGGACACAGAGATGTTTAAAATGATCTAGTCATATTTTTCTCCAAAGCAGCAGCTGAAACATTTGTGTTTCATGAAAATTTTAAGGAATCTGTTTTGTACTGAAGATATGAGCCATTGTTTAGTAATGAATGCAATCAATAATGAATGTATTGACAGAAACACGAAGGTGGACGTATCTGTGGTTAAATTTGAAATGGATGTTTACAAGCTGGAGAGCTTCCCTTTCAGAGTTTCCTAAGGCCTTCTTCATAATAAATCAGGGCATATGGATTTCTCAGTTAAAGCCTGAGAACAAAATGTTTTTGAATTATTATCAGTTGGGAATTTTGTTTTTGTTTTTAAGTGCAGGTAATCACATGTGTAGGAGCCTCTTAGCCATATAGATTCTCACTGATTTCAGCACTGGTTTAGATAGAGCAATATTAAACTTTACCAAATCACAAAAGACCTAAGTATGACAGAATAAGGCAGGAGAATATTGATTTGCCTAAGGCATTTTGTTTAAACTCCTACATTAGACGGTACTTAGAGCATTTGAGGATTTCAAATGTTGTCATTCCAAATACAGTGTATTTTGCGTTTATCCTGAGAAAGAAAGAATTCTTTTTTTGTGGTTTTCGGTCTGGTTTGATTTGGGTTTTTTTGGTTTGGTCTGGTTTGGTTTTTTGTTTTGTTTGGTTTGTTGTGTTTTTTTTTTTTTCTCTTTGTGGAAGGGAAGGGATAGAGGTGAGTGGTCTGTATGCTGTACGTTTTCTTCTTTTCAAAATTATCTTGGCAAGGAAATCTTATTATGACCATAGTTTCTGTTTAATTATGATACACTTTCTGTCTCACTGGTCACCATTATTTTTCTGTTATTTAATATTGAGATTTCCTTTCCTGTCCTTCTTTTTTTTCCCTAGCTCAGCAGACTAGAACTGGGAGCATTTTTTTGCTGATTACAAAAAACCACAAATCTTTCCTGTAAAGTGTTTCATCTGAGGATTGCTTCTATAATCAATGCTCTCAAAAGTGATTAGCCCATCAAAAATTTTAACAGGATATTTCCTAGCCTACTTTATCTCTTAGTGTTAAGAAAGCTTTTGAATTTAATAATGTTTGTTAATTGTGTCACTGTTTCTGAGTTAAATTAATTAATATGTTTGCAAGTTTTTAGGATTTTTTCTTAACATTCAATGTATTTTTTTAGATCGTTTAGGATATTTTTAAAGAAATATTTAAAGGTTATTTGGAATTACATTGAAAGTGGAATCCTAGATTGATTTTAGGATGGAGTAAGGTAGCACTGAATTATTTCAGAATCTGAATGGCATCTTGAAATTATTAGCCTCCTAGACCTACATACCAAAGTCATGTTCAGGTGTTAGTTTCCCTGCCAAAGTTTACCTTACAGTTGGAAAGGGTTATTATTTGCTCTATTTGATGCAGTGCCTGTTTTAAAGATGAGATCATGATCACTCTCTTTTGACTATTCAAGAAAATATAAGGGCATAGTCAAAGTGTATCAGTAGCTGTCTATGAAGAAATGTACAGTAATTTCTTCACTACATATTGTAGAAGATATTAAAACAAAGCTTTAACTGGAAGAAATCACACAGTCTGTATTAAGACAGAAAACCTGAGCCAAAATTTAAGCATCTACAGTTGTCATTTTTCAAAACACTGCCTTTTTTGTAATCACTGTTGCCTTTTTAGGCACTAACTTGAGACAATAATTGCTATTGCCTTTTTTTGCTTTTGTGTGAAATAAAATGTGTATTAAAAAAATAAAAAGGGAAAAAGGAAGAAAAAGAGTGCAGATATGTGCAAAAGTCAGAGCAAAATAAAGTACTTTAGAGAATAGGCTGAGTCCAACATGTATTGTCATGACAGCATCAAGAAATATAAAACAGTTATGGATGAATAGGCATGCTGAACCAAATTCTAGGGTGACCAATAGGAACTTAAACATCAGAATCTTCTCCCTGTGGTAAATATTATTATTATTATTATTCGTAGTAGTAGTAATAGTAGTATGGGGAAGTCAAGCACACTATTATTGTATTATAGCCAAAATCTAACCCAAATTTAGTAGGCAACTAATTTTTATAATTTTTAATACCATTTATTTGCTATTTCAATTGTATCAGGTATCAAACTTGTGTTTATTGACTATTTTGCAAAGACCTGGCAGTAAATGTACTGGTCAATGGTGCCAGTTGTCAGACTGAAATGATTTTTTTATTAAAAAACAAACAAACAAATTATTTAAGTAAACAAAAATTCATATGGAAGGGAAATCTAAAATTCCTAGGACTATTCACAGGAGGAAGTACTTTATTTGGTAGAAAATGCAGGATCAAGTAGAAAAATATTGCTCTTGTTTCTATCTCTCTCAAAATACTTGCTTTAAAGAAGCACTTTAACTTCCCTGTGGAAATAAAATGTTATAACCTCAATACTGAGAAGTTTCTTAAAGACATGCTGCACTAGACACAGAAAAATAAGCTTGTTTCTTTTTGGAAAATGTAGAGGTTTTTCTCTTTAAGAGAAGTGGCTTCTTTCTGTAGAAAACACGTTTCAGTTTAGACTATACTAACAGTACTTGAACTGGCCTTCAGGCATTTTAGACCTCAGTAGTGCCATAAAGGTTTGTCTAATTTAACAAACGTGTTGACCATAATATACCACTGCTTCTGACAATAAAGTGGAATTTTCTGTTTACACTGGTTTGAGGTTTACCTAAATTAGATGACATACTGGTGGGGAAGGAGGGATGAGAGGATAAAATATCCAATTTCTCCTTGCAATATTGTTTCTTTGTCCTGCAGAACTTCAGTAGTGTCTGCCCCCTGAGCTTAGGTATGTGCCCCAACCTGAGCAATGCTATAAGTGCCTGCACTCAGAAGTTAGGTAGGCTGGAAATGAAGCGAGAGCAATGTGGGAGAATATGTATGTTCATATTATTTCTAAACTACTGATTAAGCTCTAATAGGAGAAACAAATTATCTTTTGCTACTGTTGCAAGCAGGTGGGGTGAGAAAAATTATCTATATTTATGAAGTCTGGGTATATTTGTATTTGGTTCTTGCACAGGACCATGCAGACAGCTCATACTTGCATGAGTTTTCATGCTTTTATAACTTTCCTCCTGTCATGACTTAGAAGGAAATATGTGGTCACTCAGCAGAACTCAGCTGCTGGTGTCTCAATAGGACACAATGGCTCCATCCTGTCCTGTCCCAAGATGCAGACCTGACAGACAAGGCAAATAAAGAGATCACACAGCAAGACAGTGGCAAATGTAACATCCCACCAGAGCTCCCCAACTCCTGATAGATATTTCTAGATTATTGAAAACTGGAAATACTAGAATATCTTTTCTGTATGAGGTAGATGGGGAGGGAGAGAGAAAAAAAAAAGCGAGAGTGAGCAAGCCAGCTGTAGCATTTCTGGGAAGGCTGTCTATCAAATTATGGATTTAGTGTTCAAGTAGAATAGAATGGGAAGTGGTCATTAGGAAATATGCTGAAATACATGGGATAAACAAGTGTACACAGTAAAAGATTATGTATTGAAATGCTGCTGACACAGAAAAGGGAAAAAGGGAAAGGAGATTAGGTAGGAATTACATTAGTAAGAACCTGTAGAAGCTAATTGAGATGATACAGGAATAATAACTGAGGAGAAGCCAAGACAGAAGCACCACAGTACCACGGTAGTTTATTAACATATGGGAGAGAATTTGCCTGAGCTATTAACTTCCACTTGTAGTAAATTCCAAGGGCAGTGAATCCTCAATTAATTTTTCCATAAAGCCTTAGAGATGCTTCAGGGCTTGTCCAGATCATTAGGATTGCTTTACAGGCCCATAACAAAAAGATTATGAAGAAGACAATTTTCCAAGTAATCCAAGACAAATTCAGTGCCAGATCAGGTGAGAGCTGAATATTAATTTTTTCTAAGTACCAAAAGAATTTATTATTTTCCTTTTCTCAACTCAGAAGCAGATCTGATATCATAAATGCTTTAAAAACTCTTTTTTTTTGCTTTTCTGACCAGTAATTTCAATTATGAGCCTTGAAGGGGACAGCAATCTTAATGGATGTTCAAATTTAAGCAAAGTATGTTTTCTCTCTCCATGTAGAATTTCACTTTGCACAGGCTAACAGACAACTGACTGCTTAAGCATCTTGTTATATGTGTAGTAAGTCAAGATAATGTTCACCATTGACTGTTGCTGGGCTATGTATGCCCCAGTTTTGTCTGCTATGTTACAAAGTGACAGAACAATTATTGCTTAGAGTAGCCCTGGGACACCTAATGCACCACAGCTAATGACAGAAACACATGACTGAGAGTTGTAGGAATGCTTTGTGTTATTAGCTTAGGTTATGGTCTAGAGGAAAGGCTTCAGAAGAATTTAAGGTTTGTATGAGATAACCTCTTAAAACCAGCGACCTTTGATCTATATGGAAAGTATTGTCAGTTTTCTAATACTTTGTCTTCTATTTAAGGCAAAAGCATGACTTTCACACAGTTTTGGGGTACCCTACAAATGCTCCAGGCTCAATGGTTTCAATACTTCTCTTGTCTATGGATGATCTTTCTAGTTATAAATAACATCCATATCATCTTGATCACTGTCTTGAGTGATCTCTTCACGTTTTACAAGACTGTATTGTGAATGGATTTTTCCCTTCCTCAACCCTTAGAAAAGACTTAGTGAACTCTGTTGGAATTTTTCCGGTGAAGAAAATGGAACTGGACGTTTGTGTTAGCATAGTAAGAGCTTGGATCATATTCCTTCAACACAAAGAAACAGGTTTCTTTAACTTCAGGAAGCTTTTCAAGCATTAACTGCTCAGGGTATTTATGCTAATCTACACAGATTGCAAAGCTCAAGTAGCCTACACCCAACTCCTGGTTTCAAAGGCTGCTGAAATTTAGGACAATCTGCCTCAGTCCCACACCTCCACTCCTTGTTCACTAGAGTTCTCTCCCATTTCAAACAGAAGAGAAGCAGAGAAAAAAATGTACATAACTTCTTTTAGCAAATATTGCTACTGATAAGCGACATTGCTGCTTTCCTTTGGTTTTTTGTACAGTGGAGTAAAGCTGCATTTGCTTTCTATCTACAACAAAAGTAAAGCAACCTCCACAGACCTGGGGCTCTCCTTCCCACTGTGCAATGGATAAGTGGATATACAGGGCCTCCTACCCCTGCCTTCTCTCCTTCCTTTGGTATTCCTGGAGAAAAGTGGTTTGCAGCTCATGTCAAAGTTACAGCTGCATTGGGAAGGCTTGGGAAAACCTCCCAGTACCTCAGTCAGAAAATGCTACTAAGAGTTAAAGCTTGAGTAGATAAGGTAATTCACCATGTGATGGTCAGATGAGAAGTTAGGATTTTTCAAGACAACAGACTTTCAGTTTTGGAAAGCTATAAGCTTATATAAAAACATCAGCTCCTTGTACTTTGTAGAGTGAAGTTTCCAGTATCATATTCCAGTTGTATCTCACAGTTTGGTTTCCATATGGTATAATTATCCAAAAAAATCTCTTTAAATGAATGGTACTGTCAACAAATGTTGCTGTTGGATGTTCGAGGAAAAACCCCGAAAGTAAAGATATATATATATATATGTATATGTATCAGTAATGATAGAAGTTGTTTGGGATTTTCCACTCCTATTTACCAAAATGTTCATAACTACATTCCCTTTAATTTCTCTGTCATTGCAGTATTTCATTACCAGCTGAACCTGGGCAAGGCTAAGTGAACCTCTGGAGAAAACGGAATAATTATTTTTAGGCTTTTTAAGCTCACAGAAAACAGATTGAAGTTCTGCATATTAATTTTTATTCTGAAAGTTGAGGGATTTTTTGAAACTTAGTAAGTAAAATGTCAGAAAAAGCTCCTATTGAGCATTTTCCCCAGCTTTTTGTTGTTCAATCAAAATTAAAAGTGCAATACTAATTTAATTTGAAGCTCATTATGTTATTTTATGGTAAATAGTTTCTTGTATAGCAGAAAAAAATTAAATAATATATGTACCACATTTTAATATATTTGTTTTTACTAATAGTAAAAATTATATTCACACATTTCTAATTTTAGTGTACCTAAAGGAAATGTAACCTGCCTTTTTCTTCTCCACTGTACGTCTTTTAAAAAGTCAATTTTGAACTTCAAACTGTTTTCTGCAACCCAATGTAAGTATGTAGAGAATTAATTAATGAAAGCGTCATTTTCTTTTTATGCGTGAAAATAATCTATTATTTGCTTTTGTGCTCTACATCAATTCAAAGAGTCCTAGTTTTCTTTTTGATAGCTATGAAGAATGGCTGTTATCACAATAATTTTTAATGCTATTCAATACTGGGTTTAGGTCCTGTTGTCCTTATTTGCACCCAAGGTTTTACACAAATTTTTGGACTATGTGATTATACAATCTACGGAGAAAGCCACATGAGTTGGGAAGAAAAACATCATTCCTTCTGCAATCCAGTTGCATGCAGCCCCTGCAGGTGCTATAGAGAATAGACATTTACTCAGTAAAAATGTGGACTTTTCAGTCATGGTACTATGGTTAAAACAGGCCTACTTGTCTACTGGCTCTGCAGATCATAGGTTTAGAGGCCTCTTTGGTTTTGAAAGCAGAAGAGATTTTGACCAAAACCTCTCAATAAGGAAGGTCAATATTTTGAGTGGAAAATGAGATGAAACACTTTTGTTTTATTGCTGGCAAAATCAGCTCACATAACTGTCTTCTTGGTGTCCCCTGTAAAAGGGAGGATATTGAATTGTCAGTGAGCTGGGACTTGTTCTGCGGCTTTGTAAGCAACAGAGATTATAAACTCATGAATACAGTACTAAGTAAAAACAGAAATCCAAGCTGTAGTCAGGCACTTAAATTACAGTAAGTTTTATGGGTGGCCCTTTCCAGATTGAAGGGTTTTTTTGGTATATACTAACACATATCTTTGCCTGCCTTTGTTTATGTGTAGTTATGCATATATAAACATACAAACAAGCATACCTACATCTGCAGTATGCAGCGAGTTAACCCACAAAATGGTATAAATAATAACAGCACTTTGTTGCACATGGACTATTGAGACTTTTATAGTCCCATTTTGACCACACAGTTGAGCTCACATGTGAGCTTAAGAAATGTTATTATAACCACAAGTTCATACATGACATTACAATGCACTGTGGGTTGTTAAATAGTTGGTGGGCATTTTCAAGAAAAAGAAAAAAATGAATGAGCAGAAAATATTGAATAAATGAAGTTGTGCTTTGATTTCAAATCTCAGTTTACACTTAGGATATACTCTAATAGTCTAAACTTGTCATGCAGCCATGGAAGTGCTAAAAGCTTTCAAAAATAAACATATCCAGATGACAGAAGCCACTTTATCCTCAGGGTAACGGATCTCTGTATTAAATACAGTAACATATGTATGATAAAACATATGGAATATGATATTTGCAAAACCATTTACAGAACGCTGTGTACAGGTGTGCAAGGAAGATATAAATACCTCAGTCATGACAGATAAACTGTTACAGACTCAGGGCCCCACTTATTGCCTCTGCTGTGTGTCTGTAACTGTAAACACACTGGGGAAGGAGGATATTCACATCAGAACTAATTGTAAGCTTGCCAAGATTGTTCTATGGGAATTCAGATTTAATTGCTTTCTTGAACTCTTGTATAAGGAGCTGTTTTCACCTTGTTCCCTGTGTATTGTTGCCGTTAACCATTAATGGGAGTCCTGCACCTAGAGTGCGGGGAGAGTGTCAGTTCACCTGACTTTGGGCACCCTTTGCTCCTATTGCAAGCACCATTCCACTGGATACAGATTCTTGGCTTGTTGCTCACTTCTAACCCACACAAAATCCTCCTCAAAGAGTTCTGAGAGATTTTAATTGTTCACTCTTTGCATTGCTATGACCTCATCATCTTTATATTTGAACTGCTGTTCTTCTGCATAAAGTGGCTGTATAAAAATAGCACTGCCTAACTCAGCTGTGCTCCCTCTAGGTATTTGGAGCTGCTGACCAATATAAAGGTATTTTTAGTGTTACTCCTTTTAACTCTGCAGAATCAACACAGGTATGACTGTGATCTGAGACAATGTATCTATTCTGTAGATTCACTGAAAATATTTCAGATGTTTTTCATTTAAGTATTTCCATCACAACTAAAACCAAAAAAAAGGAGGTCTTCTTTGGTCAAGAATAGATGATGGAACTAAGAGCGACTGAGTAATATGCTTTACCAATACTAAAATTGCACATAGCTTCTCCTTGCTTCCCACTGCATGATTGCTTACAGCTTGATAACTCAAATAATTTCTTATTACTTCTGGGTTTATTATCGAGTATATTATTCTTCGGGGTGAGATCCTTGTTTCTACTGTCTGCAAATCAGAAGACCCACAAAAGAGTCTTCCTAATCTGCCAGTAATCCTGGCTGAATTACAAATGAAAGCCTTTGTCAGTCTTTTAGGAACCCTTTATTTGGGAAGCATTTCCCTCCAAGTAGCTGGACACTCTCCATTTGGCATATCCATTTTGCAGTAATAATCATACTTTAGGATACTTGGTTATGTCATCAAAGTAAATTGAGAATGCTGTCTTTTTTTCACTGAAGAATCTGACCCAGAGATGCTACACTTTGATATGGTTGTCATTATGTCACTCAGATAATATTAAGTAGTGTCTGGAAAGAAGCAACCTGCTAAGAGGAGTCACAATGATCTGATTTGCTCAAATCAAGGGAAACTTCAGAATTAGTTGATGGTCAATGCGAAGTTTTCAGTTGCAGAATCCACATTTGTTCAGATCATCTTAGCTCTCACTGACCTTGGCAATACTACAGGGGGTATATTTTTCTGTGAGCTACTTTTGAATAACTACTCTAGTGAATTGAGAGCATGATTTTTAATAGCAGACTTACTGCTATATTTGTCATTTGTCTTATTTCAAAGGAGCCTTGTGAAAAAAACAACCACAGTTATTGTGGAAAATAGTATATGTAAGATCCAGGACACTCCTTTTTACTGTCCTTGCTGTGAGAGTAAACAAAATTCATTTCAATTTATCCTAATATATATGCTGAAGCTCTGTGGTCATGGAGGCTGCAGCAATGTTATCAAATATGGTGGAGGACCATGAACAAGTTCAGTTAGTAAAACAAAGGCTTTTTTTTTTTGTGTTTTTTTTTTTTTTGTTTGTTTGTTTGTTTTTTTTTTGAAAATAATGAAAAAAATATCTTCCTCCCATAGATCTGGATGAGGATCTTTTTCCTCTCTGTTGTAGTTGGACTGTTCAACTACCTCCCAAGGCATATACTGAAAACCTTGTTGCACTGGAACCCTTAGAAGTGCCTACATGTTTCTAGGCATGTGCAGGATGTATGCCAAGAAAACCTACTGCAAAGGCAATGATTAGACGTATATTTACAGACTGGTGTGAATTTTTAATTAATATCTTAGCACTTCTGTCAGATGCTTTATAGGATCCTCTCTGGAAATTATTACTATTCAAGAACACTGAGTACCCTGAGATTTAAAGAGGAAGTGCACACAAAATCATACATTTGACATTGCTTTGCACCCTAACATTGCTGAAAATAACTCAAGTTTTGACAATCACAGCTGATAATACAGTAGAGCAGAAAAAATTATATGTAGTATAAAAAGTAAGAGAAGTAGGGGAGCTAGGATAAATAGAATCAAGCTTTGAGAGTATATGAAGAGTGCAAAAAAATGTGAAAGAGATAAATTTAGAAACCTGACAGGCCATCAACACAACAGTATGGGAAGGAAGAGTGAAAAATGACACTTCAAAGATATGACCGCAACAGCCATAATAAAATGCACAAATGGGCATTCTTCCCATACAGTCTTTCTCCTTCCTATATTTTAGCTCTATATGTCAAGTCTATGTAATTATTGCAGTTAAAAAAATAAAACCAAAGAAGAAAGGCTAGTTAAACTAAAGCCTATTCAAGAATATGATATATCGCTCACAAATGGAGAATTGCACTGTGTAGCAATTTCATCTGAGTGAGTGAGAGTCAAAAGGGAAAAAATGAAACAAGAAGGAAATGAAGCTAAGTAATTGGAGGAAAAAGAGATGTCATGAATTGGAAATGAGTTTTGCTTTGAGGTGCTGACTCAGATGCATAGCTCTCCACAAAAGCTAGAGTAAGAATAAAAATAGACCAGAATTTTAGTTATGAATAATAATAAAAGAGACTTTTATTTGCTTCATGTGCTTTAGAAATATCCAATTCTTCTGCTTATGAATAGGAAAATAGAAAATCTGTGCTATCCTTCTTTCAGACTTCGAGCCTTAGCCCCAAATCTGAAACCTGTAAATAGAAAATAAAATGTATAATACCAAACTTGTTTTATTTCATCTTTATTTACAACCATTCAGATGGATGACAAAAGAAATTAAATTCAGGTGGGAAAAGGGAGATCACCTATATGCATTTTTTTATAGAGATGATCAAATAGATAAGTAGCCTTTCTTCAGGCTTCATTCAATAAATTTGTCAAAAAACCACAGTTCAGATGGATGGTAAGGAAAATAATCAAATGCAATGTTAAGGGAAACAGTTGGGCATGAATACTTAATACTTTATGCTATTGTCTTCACCATATCAGGATTTTTAGTATTGCACTTAAATCTGAATGACATTTTCAGACTTTGTTCTGGTTTCCAAATCTTCTCTTCTGAAAGTGCATTATTAATCTTTCATTGTGTGATAATATTGTGTCTCCAGCTTTTTTTCCATTATTGTTCAAAGTTCTTTCTAGTATCTTTCATCTACCATATTATATCTCTGCCACTTCTACAGTCCTAATCACAGGTGTGATTGCACAAAGGATGTCAGGACAGATTTACCTGCACATGGTTGTATTAGCAGGGCTCATAGCTGATGGCACACATGGATTGTTAATGGAGAAAGTGATAAAGGCAGTTGAGAGAGACAGCTAGAGATGGAGGGAGTGAGGGAAAAAGAAGAGGAGGGAAAGAGGAAAAGAGGGAAAGAGGGAAAGAAACAGGAAAGGAGGGAAAGAGGGAAGAAAGGAAGGAAGGCAGGAAAGGAAGGAAGAAAGGAAGAAAGGAAGAAAGAGCGAGCAGCAATGAGGTCCTCTGGCACGGCAGAAATGAACAATCTCATCTGAAGGTCCTCTTCCAACAAAGCAGGTGGTGATGGCTATGGAAGCAGGGTGCCTGTGGACCTGTGCAACAGTCCCTTGCCACTCTTACAAAAATACCGAAGCCACTTCTTGTCAGGGGCTTTGTTCTTCCTCACAACTGATCAGCCAAAGAGTTAATTTTCCAAAAATTATTCTTTCTTCTGGTTAGCAGGAAGTCTTGACTTCAAGAGGCAGCAAAGCTCTGTAACAGTCCTACTGATGAAGACCACTAATGTCTGGTGGAGTGGAATATCTTCCAAGTATTGTTGTCTTTCCTTACTTTCTGATGCTTTTAGTTTCAAAGTTGCCTTTTTTCCCCATCAGATCCCACTGCATATCCTCCTTGTCCCAGAGATTACAGTAGGAGGTCCACTGTAGCAACATATCTCTCTTGTGCTAGGTGTAACATGCACACAAATGCAGACAATTTCCTTGACTCGTGTAGAATTATATTTGACATTAGTCAAACTGCCAAAAAATATACATCTTGGGAGTTTACTTAAAACTATGTTTTTCAAACACTGCCTCAGACCTCTACAGACAGTGTGGCGGGGGTTTTCACCCCCACCTCTTCGTAAGGTGTTTTATGGCTGTTTCTTGATCTTAGAAAGTCCCATGCCAGAGNGGGTAGTTTTCTCCAAGGACACGGCTCGAACATAGAATTCTGGGCTTTCATCTCGAGTTCCGAGACTGTCTGGCGAGGCTCCAAACCCCCCTGGACTGCCAGAGGGATACTCTGGGCTGCTACAAGACAGTTTCATGATAATTTCTTCCTTTGAAACAGAGTTAGTGTTGGATATGATTATAAAGACTTATTCTTCCCGATGATTATTTAAAATATCATATAAAGGGGGGGGAAAAAAAGAAAAAATAAAACTAGAGTACTACTTGTTTAGATTGAGAAACATTTCAGTATTATCAAGTTTTTATGCTATTTGATAAGTAGGAATAGCTTCTTTGTTGGCTGATGCCTTTTCTTTTCAGTATATATGTTTTATTAAAGATATCCAGTATAGCTGGATATTACAATGTCAAAAAATCAGTCCCTCACTGAGAAACACAGCTCAGAGACAAATTTTTATTGTCCCAAATAACAGTGACAGAGCATTCTGAAATGTGAAGACAGCTTATAAGCATTTGGCATAAAATCCAGTTACACAAAACCTCTTTTCCCTAAAAATGAGGTGCTGGAACCCTTCAAAGTCACAGTTCTATTTTCGGATGACTCAGAGCAGGGATTTGAATTAATGTATCCTGCCCAGAAGAACACCTGAAAAAGCAGGCCATGAAGTCATTTTTATGCTATCCTTTTGTCCCATGAATATTTAAATAGTCTGTGCAGAATATCATGGCTCTGACAGAAAAGACTGAGGGGGAGCTACTTCTACCAAAATATTTGAGCCTGCTTTATGTGTTGTGAATGATCAGATCCCTACATCAAGAAAGGTCTTGACCCTGTGCATTTCATGACTTTATATGAATCCCCTGAGAACTGGGTTATTAGACAAAAATGAAAAATCAAGATACCTTTTCCATATCTAAAATATTTTGCTTTTTATTTCAAATATACCAAAATAAAATATTCTATTTCAGACTGAACAAAATATTTCGCATGAGCCCCAAGTGGCTAGGTTTTCTTTTCAGCAAAAAGGAAAAAGAATTATACAAACCAGAATGAAAAAATGACCCAAAATGAAATATTTATATTTCAATCCAGTTTTCAGATAAAAGCATACATTTCTTGAGTGGCTTTAATACATAGGTCTGATTTGAAGAGCTGCTGAATATCTGCTCTTTAACTGACTTTAATCCAGGTGCCTTGCTAAAAGCTGAAACACACCGTAGCTCTGAGAGTCACCTCTGGAACATTAACAAGCTGGAGGCGTAAATGTCAGCAAGTTTAAGTAAACAAAGAGTTATGCTGATTTACAATAAAAGAAGCTCAGCATAGTGCTTGTTGCCAGGCTCAAGAAAGTATTCCAAGGTTTTTTACTTCTTGTTTTAATTTTATACAGTAAATTGGGAAGATTAATAATTCCCAAGTGAACCCATGGCTGGTACCCATACAGAAAAAGTGAAAAATAAAAAGGCACTGTGGCTTTTGCATTTCTAGAGTAATTACTCAATATTAATTCCACAGCTATCTGAGACAGGTGCTTTGCACAGAAAAAACGTTCCGTAGCTATGAGAGAGGAATTTGAATGTTAAAACAAATATATCTGTAAAATAAATTATACCTTCAGTTATACCTCAGTAAAAGTTTGATCCTATTGCTTTTATTCTATAATTGCACAGAAAAAAAATAAATTACTGTGAGCGTGTCAGTGAAGCTTATTGCATATTGCTATGTCTGCTTGGGGGACAAAGGTATCTACCCAAGCATAATCTACTGAACATCCTAAATTCACAACAATGTATAGATGGCACTGAAGAGTATGTTTAGAATTAGTAACTAATTGTGGCTAAATTAATGTAAGGGGAAAATTAATAATACTACTGACACAGGAGGAGTTGCAAAGATGAGAAGGGAGCAGGCATAACTGCTGGGTATGATTTTAGAATTTAGGCTGTATAAAGTAGATCTTTTACCTTTTATGTAGGCTTATGTACTTTACTGATAGGACATGCATGTCTCTCCATAAGACACTTTGGTTACCCATTGTAACAAAGGAAGACTTATCTACTTATATTTAAATATGAAGAAGGGACTGAAGAGACGGTAATGCTTAGGATCTAGTCCTGAAAGTAATAATCTCTTTATCTAGTGAAAATTTACTCATTTGTGGAGAGCACTGGGAGGTGCAGATACTGCTGAGAAAGATTTTGGGATTCAGGAACACAAGAGAATTGATGCTAATGAAGATGACAGCTTGAATGTCTGGCTGCTTCATAAAAGCAAAGCACAACTTCTTAAATGTCCCAGGTTAAAACATTGTCTTATAAACCATGTTGGACAAATATGAGACAGACTCTGCATGTGATGTGATGTTAGCATCTCCAGAAATAATTGAATAATTGAATCTAAAAGATCAGAAGAGAACTACTCTAAAGAACTCATGACTTTGTGGATGACTTTGAAATGCAATCTGTTAGGACATAAAGTTGCATAAATACTTCTAATCAAATAGAGCTTGTGTATCTCTTCCTTGATTTTTCTTAATTAACAAAAGAAAATTGAATGAGGATTTTAATAAACCCCAGACTGTCTCAGCTCTTTCCTTTATCCTAAAGAGGCAATCAAGATAGATGGAGAAAGTGAAGATACCCTCAGTTTCTTTGCTTTCCCAATAATATTTCCTTTATTGTACCTTATTTTGTTCCAAATATTTGAATATGGATATTTTTTCTGGTGTCCTGTGTTATAGTTTTGATTTTCTGCCCTGTTACTTCTCTTATTATCATTCTTTTTAATTTTTCCCTTCCTTTTACCTTTTCCACTCCAAAAATATTTGTTGGCATTCCTGAATACAAGAGCTATTTGTTTGCTAGCTGCAGTTTGCCACAGTGGTACCAGTTAAGTTTGTCAGAATCTCTCTCCAGCAGCGTAGCATTACAGATGAGAGGCATTACCTGGGGCATTACTGGTCCTCAGACTCACTTGCTGTGAAATACAGTAAGAAAACATGGCCTGAATCCTGAGACTGTCATATGACATTTTGGGTGGAGAGGCCACTGGGAAGAATACATAGCTCCATTCTGTTGCTTCTCAGTAAGAAACAAAATACTTAGTTCTGTCAGATCTCCCCTGATGTTCTCATTACCAGGCAAAGGCAACGATGAAAATGGTGTGCAGTTATTCTAGAAAAATAAAAGATGATGTTCTTGATTACAAAATGGTAGACCTAGTTTGAAAAAAGACCCCAAGCTACTCTTAAAATAAACCCCACAATCTTGGATAATGCTTCTGTGGGTGATCATATGAATCTCCTATAAGCTCTGTCCCCTCATCTTTTTCAAGGGTAGGTAAGCCTTAGTGGGTTAATTTACATTCTATTCCTTTGTCTATAATGAGTATCTTTATCTCCTATGCCTTCTATTGCCCACATATGCACAACTGAAGCATCATTTGACCTGAGGCGTCTCCTAACTGTCCATCTGCATTTATTAAAGCTGCACCCTCTTGGGGTTCTCTTTCTTCTGGACCAAGGTGCAAATGGAATATCTCCTGGTTTCCCTTGTGTTTCTCATCACACTTCTTATTGCCATCTGTCTCTCTCCCCCTCTCTCCCTCTTCTTTTAGGAACTTCATTTTAGTTTTTCATCCAAGAATGATTGTCATAATTCTTCCTTTCTTCCTTCACTTCAAGTATCTGGATTACCAATTCCAAGGAAGGAAGGAAGGAAGGAAGGAAGGAAGGAAATCCATCTCTGGACTTTACGTTCCTGTGACTGTTTTTGCCTATCACACTTTTTTTCTAGATCCGTATTTCTTAATACCACAATATTTTCAAGACTCAAGAAGAAGGAATCAATACCCTATTCTTTAGGAGCATTCATTTTGCAAATATGTTTGCATACCCTGGAAATTCTGCATTTGTGTACTTCTCAAGGCTAGCTCTAAAACTATAGACCTTGAAAATGTCTTTTAAATTTTCAAAATCATTTTGCGATCTGGGTTCACAGCCCAGATACATCTTGATTATATATAAGAATGATAGGCCAAGTTATATAGCACCCTAATAATTTTTTTTCCTTTGCCACTCCCCACGTAATTTCTTCTGCATCCCAGGTTTACTGAACTTACAGACAATAACAGCATTCTCTGCTGGGGATTGTTGAGAACGTTTAGGCATAACCAGAGAAACCACATTCAATTTATTCGTAACAAAGGTGACTCTCTTACTGCTTTGTGCGCTCTTTCTAGAATTCCTAACTTTATTTGCACTTTTGGAGATCTATGTAAAACAGTTGTTTTAGTCCAGTGATTCTTTTGCATTCCCACTAGCCTTTCCCCTTCTCTTTTAGGGTCTCTAAAATAACCTGCTTTTTGACAATAAAATCACTGCACTGGTTTGTAGGACATGAGTTTTCAGCTGCCAACCAGGCATAACTACTTTTGAGTATGTTGCTATTGCAGTACTGTTTATTTCGGATTTGTGGCTGTTTCTTCACTGAAAATTTCGAAAGGTCAGCTTTGTCTCAGTAAGAAACAGGGAAACTTTTGAAATCTCAGTCTGGAAAAACTTTTTCTTGCCCATTTCTATTTTTACATAAAATTTCTTCCACTCTTAAGGTTTTGGAGTCAACTAATCTGAGATCAAAAACTCAAATGGCCCATTGAAGCCACTGCCTCTTCTTCTTAACCTACCAGGTGTGAACCTGAAACCAGTCAGTAAAGACCAAATTAAGATCTAGACCCTAAATTTATATTAAGAAGAAAAAGTTCTGTTGCTGTGTTATCCTCTTGTCACCTTGACTTCCTCACAGGTCAGGTGATTAATCACAATAAATCCAGGAGATCACCAGAACAAATGGAAAAGCCCCAAATATTCATTATAGTGGCTGAAAAAATTATACTTGAACAACCAAAAGAAGAAATGTGAAGACAGAAGTGCATACATGACAAATCATTTGGTATGACAACATATGTATAACAAAATTATTATGTTTTTGTGTAGATTACAAAGGTGCAGAAAGAAATAAATGACCTCTATTTTCTGTAAAATGTATATATGTAGTACCAAAACTAAAATTCAAAGAAGCACCTAACAAGGACATTTCTCTTTAGGCTGTGAACTTCACTAATTTTACAGAAGTTCAGCAGTGATGTTTTAAAAGCAATTCAGAAATCTTTATGTGGGAACCTGTTCCAGATATAATTATTCACCTTAATTATTCACCTTAATCCAGATATAATTATGACTGTAACATTTTGTCATCACCTGAATATCTGAAGAAGGGGAAAGCATATTGGCTGCTTGGAATATTTCCTCTAATCTTTTGCCCTTGGAAGTCCCTGAGTCCTCTAATTTCTGCTTAGGCTAACTAAAGCTAATATATCAAAGATGCTTATAATGGTGACTCATAGAGTAAACTGCTGCTCATATTCATTACTTATTCTATCTCTAATAGCTGTCTTCTGTTATAGTAAGTACTATACCTAGGCATATGGAGACTGCTGACCAAGAAAAACAAATATAGTCATCCATACAGAATGTGTATCTGGACTGCTGAGGTATGAATTCACTGCAGAATTAACTTTCCCATAATTTCAAAGAAAATCAGCCCTTTCACTTGGGCGTGAGGATGGGAAGTTCAAATGGAAATAAGCAGTAGAGAAGTGGAACCTGTCTAGGTTCTGCATAAGCATTTCATATTTGTACGAAAAGCTTGTGGAAAAGAGCGAACACCTTCACTCACTGTTCTTTACTGGCAAAACTTGCCTTCAACAGTTTCAAACCCTTGAGTCTAGTGAGGGATCCCATAGCAAGGAAGACTTACCCTCAGTGGAGGAGGATCATGTCAGGGAACATTTAAACAAACAGCAGACATGAATCCATAGGACCTAATGAAATGCACTCGTGAGACCCAAGGGAGCTGATCACTGTCATTGCAAGATTATACTCACTTATCTTTAAAAGGTCTGAGGAACTACAGACTGGTCAGCATCAGCTGAGACTAGCTCAGCTGGTCAGAGCATGGTGCTGATAACACTAAAGTTGGGGATTCAATCCCTATATGGGCCATTCACTTTGGAGTTGGACTTGATCTTTGTGGGTGCCTTCCAACTCAGAATATTTTGTGATTCTGTGATCTTAGTCCCTGGGAAGGGGAGAGAGGAAATCTTCCTGGAAGCCATTTCCAAACATATAAAGTCAAAAAGGAAATTGAGATTAGTCAGCATGACTTTATTAAGTTAAGCTTAACCAATCCAACAGCTTTCTGTGATATAGTGACCAGCTCTGTAGGCAAGGGCTGACAAGTAGCTGACATTGTTTATCTTAATTTCATCAAGGCTTTCAGTATTGTCTCCCATAACGTTCTTACAAAAAATGACGAAGTACAGTCTAGAAAAATGGACAGAGATGGACTGTATCAGATAAGAAAAACAAAGCCAGATACCAAAGTATCAGCAAAGACAGACAAAGACAGCAAACCAGGCCTTGAAACAAAGAAACTATTACTAAATTGTGAGGCTCAATGTTTTCAATCAGCAGAACAAAGTCCAGTTGGAGACCAGTCACTGGAGATATAGCCCAGGGGTTTGTAGTGCAGGAACTCTGTCTGAATGGACACTGAGCTGACCAAGAGACACCAACGTGGCCTTGCATCAAAGGTCAACAGCCTCTGGCTTCATTAAGAGAAATCTTTCCAGCAGGATAAAGGAAATGATCATTCCTCTCCACTTAGCCCTGGTGAGACATACCTGGAGTGCTAGGCCCAGTTTTGAGCTCCTCAGAGAAAGAAAGAAAGAAAGATATGGTGTGAGTCCAGAAAAGGATCACAAAAATTTAGATACTGGAGCTTCTGTCACAAAGCAAAACAGAGAGATGGCTCTGTTCAGCCTGAAGTTTAAAAGACTCAGGGGGATTATATTAAGGTGTAAAAATACCCAGCCAGAAGTGGTAAAGAAGACAGAGCTAGATTCTTAGTGGTGCCCAGTGCCAAGACAAAAGGCAATAGGCCCAAATGGAAATAAAGTTACTTCTCTTTAAACATTGGAAAGAATATATTCTGTAAATTGAATTAGAATGTGTTTACTGAAAGCGAGGTCATATACAGGTTTCCCAGAGAGGTTTTAAAGCCTGCATCCTTAGAGATATTAAAACCTCAACTAAACATGGTCCTGATGAACATTTGAGAAGGTGATTGGCCTAGATAATGTCCAGAGGTTCCTTCCTATCACAGCTATTCTGTGATACAGCAACAATATCAGTTTTAAACATGACCCTGACTCTTGTTAGGTGTTGTATGGGCATATATATAAGGCTTTGATCCCAGCTAGAAAAAAACCAGTTAAAATCTAAATTTTATTCAGTCTTAATCCTAAAAAGGATATTTTCTCAGGAGATTTTAAAATGCAGTACAAATAGTTTATAATTTCTGGGAATGGATTTGCAAAATTGTGCAGGAATTCCATAGAAAAAATGCAGCAGATAGTAGTCTATGGTGTTTTTCTGCTTCCTAACTTGTTGTTAGACACTGCCTTAGAACTTTATCACATGTTAAGAGACCTTTATCTTCTATCTTTAAACGAACAATACCAGCTTTCAGAACTGTTGAAGCTGAGACTATCTTCATTTTCTACAGTGTCATTCACCACTTCCCAGGTTTCAGTGAGCTTTACTTAACAAAGTTCCACAGCATAGAAAGGCTTTTACCACTCATTTATGTGCCAAGCATATCTCTCCCTTCTTTTTTTTTTTTTTTTTTGCTTTGCCTGTATGATTATATTTTCTTTATATATAAAGCATAACATATTATCCAGTCTGTTTCCCCTTTCCTTTCCTTCACGCACACATAGTATTCCTTCTTTTTTTGTGTGTTTGAAAGCCAAAAGTAATGTATTCATCTGAACAGCTGGGTAACTTTCATGCTACATGCAAATCAGTTTAAAAAGTAACAAACTTCAGGAAAATGTGACAAAAATCTACAATAGCTCAAATTGTAGTTCCGATAAAAATCTCTCACTGTTCAGAAAATTGTGTTCATTATCTTTTATTTTTAGAAAATTCGTTACAAGAACTTAAAAAGGAGATGTATTCTTCTGCATTGTGGCATATTCAGGAATTCCATTTTTATCCTGTAACTCTATTCATTTGGGAACATGCAGTGAAACAGCAGGACAAGGCTCATTTCAGAAACATGGCAAAGTAGGACAGTGTCCTACCAATGACAAAGAAAAAAATAAAAATAAATATATTTAAAGAGGCATACTTCCAGTTTTCTATGGACTTGTGTTATTGTTTTTATAGTACTGTAAAAGATATAAATTTGAAATGAGCCCTGGTTAGCAAAATAAAACTGAACATACAAAGCCTGCATTTTAATGTTCAAAGTTTGTTTCTCATATGGAAATACACATGGAGTATAGACTTTCTCCTTGCTGGAAAACAAACTATAGGAAATAAATATTACATATACAGTAGTTTGGGATGATGGATTTGAATTTGTTCTCATTATAACATTGAAAATGTTGCAATTTCCCTGAGTTAACTCCAGTGTAATTTGAATATGGATTACAATCATGATAGGTCAAAAAACTGAAGCTAAATAAATATTTTACTGGTCCCAAAAACCGATTAATTACTCTCAAAAATATTTTTATTTTCTAAAAAAAATCCAGACACTAAGGAATGCTAATCTTTCCATTTATTTGTTTCAAGAAAGATGTGTTTGCCTCCTCCTATTTTCTCAGAAAGTATTATAAGAATTAAGAATGGAAAATCAAGATAATCTGGTCTAAGAATTCACAGTCCAAACATATACCTAGAAGTGTAAATTACATGGTGAGCTTTTTCTAACTACTAGCCCTTGCAAGTGTGACACTGCTCGTAAGTGTAGCTTTTTTCTTCTGGCCAGACTTTAAAAAATCAACACCTATTTTGGTCACTTCTATAGCAGCCAGTTAATAGTGGTGACAACATATCTTTAGAACTTTTGAAACATGGATAGTATTTATTTAAAAAAATGTACGTTTTAATGTTTGCTAAAGAAATGCATTTATCAATGTCATGAGGTGTCTGCAGGGACAGATTCTGCAGGTGTATAGAAATGAAGAAATCAGGTTCTTCCATCTAACTTAACTTGTTAAAGTGATCAGCTGTAGCTTGTTCTGGACTATAACCTTTCAAAAATCTGACACCTCACCTGGTGATCCAGCCAAAATAAGGGGGCAGAGAAGAACTGGGACACTAGTAGAAACCTATTTATTAAAATTAAAAGAATTCAAAAAAGTAAGTTAATCATTATCACTTTTACTGAGTGCTGTGTTTTATTCAGTACAACTAGTGTAATAAATATTCACTGTGCAGACTTCATCTGTGAGCTTTGCATCACAATGATAGAGCATTTGGGTTACAAAATTTAAGAACTGGACTACTTTTTTTTTATCAGAAGTCACAGCAGCTTCTGATTTATATTATCTTCCTGCAAAAAGTTTTTACTCAGGTTTGTTTTTATTAATAGGCTAAATTTAATTATATTTAGTTTTACTCGATGGGTTAGACGTATTTTCAAGAATTATACCTGCGATTGTCACTTTTTATTGTTTTATGGTTTTGCAATCACACTTCCTGTAACCTCTGTGTGTCTAAAATGCTTTTGATAACATAGTACCACTCATTTCTCTGTAAGACTGGCAATCTGACTTTCACAGATGCCAAATACAGGTGCAAGCTCTGACTCTATCAGTCTTATTCTCAAGCAGATAGACTTAACATTGACCTCATCAGCACTGATATCAACAGATCACATCTACAGGGTCACACATCCCATGCATTCTGGCAGTTGTCCTGATTTAGCACTGCTGATCTCCCAATTAAGATTTTTTTGTTGGAGTTCAAGTCCTAAACTGAGACTTGTCATAGATTCACATCCTCTGTGGAGCAGACAGAGTTCCATAACACGAGCACAAATTCAGGCAAGCACAAACAGCAGTGGGCTTTTTTAAACAAAATTCAAGACAGTGGTAGAAGCTTCAATTTTCATGACTTGCTCTGCAGTTTAGGGATAGCATAAATTATAAAGGGCCTGGTTTATGGAAAACCTATTTAACCACCTTACTATCATATATGTTTTGGTAGCATTATGTTTTGTTTGTTTTTCTTGTGATTCCTGAGGTGGACACTCAGCTGGGCTCATGCCATCCATGTTCAGCATTACACAAAACCAAATTAAGAACCTACGCACCCCCCAGCTTTCTCCCTCTTTCACCCTCTTCAGGAGACAATGAAAAGACATGACAATTCTAGAGAGTAATTCAGGTCTATAGAGGTATTATTTTATTACCTAAAATTAGGCGAGGAAAGATCAGACCTTGTAGATTAAGCTGCAAGAGAGGTGGTCCTTTAAAAATAAGCTGCTGGTGAGTGACTAACTGTATGCTTATACATTATATAATGACAACTCTGTAATTAGTCAGAAGTAGAAATATGATACAGTTCAGCAAAACATTTTGGGTTGGAAAATAATAATATTTTGGCAAGAATCTGCTTAAAGTCAATGTAATTAAGTCCACTGTAATTATTGCAGTGGTTTTGCCCACGTTCATGCGTAAGGGCTTTTAAAGTAGTAGTACATGTTCAGTCACAGGGGAATTCATCTAACTTTGTTGAAAAATAAATACTCAAACTTTAAGATATTCACCCTTCATGGAGAGACGTTTAGAGAGGACAAGGCATATCACCATTCATATATATATTTGCATGAGACCAATTGCCTTTGGAAAAATTCAAGTTTCTGCTCAAGAAATGAAAAATTTGCCAAAAAGATCCTTGGACATCTAGCTTAGTTGCAGACTACCAACTTCAGATGTCTATACAAAGTCAAATGCCTTCAACAACAGATGTTTGTATTCTAAGAGCTTATAACCTAAGGGGTAATTTAAAAGCATTTAGAAGTAAGATTTGGGCTCCTGATTCCCACAAGTTTATAGTTTCTATTCATCATTGTAGTTTGTGAATACCTTCTAGTGGTCATAAAATGAATCACATTGGTCATGTGCTGAATGATCTTTCCCAGGTCCCAGATTTTTATTTTTAAGTTTATTAAAATTTCACCTTTGGCATTGGTGTAGTAAATATCAGGAGTGATGATGTTCATCATTAGATTTTTTACTTAATTAAAATTTGTTGCATAGATGTTGGTGGTCTTTTTTTTTTTTTGTTAAGAGAATGAGAAGATCTAGTATACACAGACATAAAATTGTGGGATATAATTAATAATTAATCACTTTATGAAGACCAATGTTACACTCAAAATACAGGTCTTACACTGTTTAGATTTTTATCAATGAATTGTATAGGAAATGAAGACAGAGAATCATAGAATGGTTTGGGTTGGAGGCGACCTTAAAGATCATCTAGTTCCAAACCCCTGACACAGGCAGAGACACTTTCCACTAGACCAGATTGCTCAAAGTCCCATTCAACCTGGTCTTGAGCAATTCCAGGGGCAGAGCATCAGGAACTTCTCTGGCAACCTGTTCCAGTGCCTTACTACCCTCAAGGTAATCCAGTGAAACAATACAGGATTTTTTCCAAAATACTTTGTTCTTTTTATTTTAATTAATTTTTCTCAAAACCACCACGAAAAATTCAAAAGAATACATTAGGTTTATATTCCATGTTTTGTACTTACACTTCAAAGATATATTTTACAGAACAGATATTTATTTCATTTATTAAAACTAACTCTGCCACCTGCCCTTCACTGTGAAGCAGATTCTAGCTAATTTATCATTGAGGTGGATTTTGTTTGTATGTATTTTTAAGTGGCTGTCATATTTTTGTATATCTAAATCATTCACATTTCATCCTAGTGAAAAGAGAGGAGGAAAAGCGTAGCCAAGTTCCCACTGCAAACTGCTGACAAGGAGGTGTATTGGATGGCAGGGTTTTGTCAGCGAGGGACTACAGTAGTGGCTTCCGTGAGAAGCTTCCCGTGTCCAATGAAACCACTGACCTCTGGCTTCAAGACAGATCTGCCACTGGCCAAGCATGAGCCCATCGGTAATGGTTTTAAGAAGGGGGAAAAGCTGCTGCAGAACAGCAAAGAGAGAGTGAGAATTTGTGAGAGGAACAGCCCTGCAGGCACTAAGGGCAGTGGAGGAGGTGAAGGAGCTGCTCCAGGCGCAGAGCAGAGATTCCCCTGCAACCCGTGGTGCAGACCATGGTAAGACTGGCTGTCTTCCTGCAGCTCATGAAGGTCCATGGTGGATCAGACATCCACCTGCAGCCAGTGAGGGACCATGGAGCAGGTGGATGTCCAAAGGTGGCTGTGATTCTGTTGGAAGCCTTTGCTGGAGCAGGCTCCTGGCAGGACATGTGGCTTCATGGAGAGAGGAACCCACTGGAGCAGGTTTGCTGGCAGGACTTGTGACCCTGCAGGGGACCCACACCAGAGCTGTCTGTTCCTGAGGAACAGACCGTATTCCACAGAAGAGACCCACGCTGGGGCAGTTTTTGAAAAACTGCAGCCTGTGTGAAGGACTTAAGTTGGAAATTTATGGAAGACTATCTCCTGTGGAAGGGACTTCACACTGGAGCAGGGGAAGAATGTGAGGAGTCCTTCCACTGAGGAGGAAGAAGTGACAGAGACAGTATGTGGTGAACTGACCACAACACCCATTCTCTATCACCCTGTGCAACTGGGGGGGATGAGGGAGAGAAAATCAGAAGTAAAGGTAAGCCTAGGAAGAAGGGAGGGACAAATGGGAGGTGTTTTAAGATTTGATTTTATTTCTCTTTATCCCACTCTGACTCGCTTGGTGAAAAATTAAGCTAATTTCCCCAAGTCTTTTTTGCTCATAATTGGTGAGTGATCTCTCCCTGTCCTTATCATGACCCACAAGACTTTCATCACATTTTCTCTTCTCTGACCAGCTGAGGAGAGGAGTGACAGAGTGGCTTTGATGGGCACGTGGTGTCCAGCTGAGAGACCCTATTGCTGAAGAACAGAACCCTGTTGGTTGAGATGAGGTTTGAGGGTCTGTATGATGGGAAGAGTCTGGAGGCCATCACAAGAGAGTAAAGTCCTCCTTATGATGAAAAACCATCAAGACTACCATTTACTTGGGGTTAAAATAATTCCTTGGGAATATCTGTTCCTGAGCAACAAAGTCTTCTGGCTAAAATAATGATTTTTTGACTGCATTTGTTTATCAAAGGAATTTATTGAATCAGATTCATTGTGTCTTGAGACCTTTCAGACCAATGCTTAGTTTGTTTCCCATTTTGAACATAAAATACACCAGGTGCATGCAACAATTTGTTTACAGCAAGAAAAACAATCCTGGATTTTCTGGTTCCAGACTAATCTGGAGATTTGGAAACAAATAATTTTTAAAAAGTGCGTTTTTTCTAGCAAAAAAAAATACCCATAAAAGATAGGGAAAAAAAATCTAACAGCCTCTAAACAACAGAATGTTGACCTTGTATCAGAAGCTCCATTAAGAGCTGAAAATGAAGTGTCTTGTCAATAAATATTAGCAATATACTGGTAGGAGTGATAATGAATTAATGTAGTAATTAATATGGAATTTGATTTACCAGATAGAGGTACATAAAGATGAATGCACAAGATAAGTAAAATGATAAATTGATTTAAATCAATATTCAGGAGTTTCATAAAGATTCAGGAAGCTGAGAGAGTTTTTGGCTATCTGCTGGGTTCTGGCATATTAATAAACAAACATAGGATCTTTCTGTTTCAAATATGAAGAGAAGAAATTCACATGAATACAGGCATTGAATCCTGCTGATTCTTTTGACACTACAGCATTTAGAGTTAAGCCAACCTCCCTGCTGCTTTGCAATGCAAACTGAATGGGAAAATTAAGGGTAAATTACCACCAGCATGCATGATATTGTAGACAGTCTCAAAATCTGCTCCTGGACGCAAGATCAAAGCATTTTACTTTCAGCAGATGTAACAGGAGGCCGTTATAAACACTTGCCTAATGAACCGTGTCCAGCTCCATGAACCATATCCAATGGTGCGAGTTTTGAAAATACTGGGCAAAACAGTCTGCCACAAAGATATGCTGAAGATGGGATTTCTCTCCCAGTAAAATTACTTTTTGTCTCTGGAATCCTCATCAGTCCAACACTTGAATTACTCCAACAAACTGTAAAGAGTGCCAGATCTGAGTGTGGGGGATACACTGCGACACATGCACTGCTACACTTGTGGAGGTTGCTCTCTGAAACGCTGCTTTCTGGCTTCCCACTCCTCTCCAGAGACTGGCACCTTCAGTTTATCAAAACCACAGTGAGGACGTGGGAGCCACTGTCTCATCCCTAGATTGCTTTTGGCTGAACATTTTTCTCGTAATGCTATGGAATGACCTCCTTGCTGTGCTCTGTTTCTACAGTAGGCACTTGTTAAAACACCACTTCTCTACTCACAGCAGATAAAATAGTTATGAAACATGCAGCTGTGCTTCCACGAGAAGCCTTTACACAGGTAACGTGCAAGAATATGGCATGGACTCTGCCACTCTCTGAGTCTGTTTTAGACATTTTTGCTTTTTTACCTCAGCGGTGTGGGGGGAGTTCTCAATCAGTTTTTGCTCCCTAAGAAATATGATTAAAGTTCAGAGTTAATTTCTCCATCTAGTTGAATGGACAAGAGCAGTCGTTCTGAAAGGGGCCCACATTTGCTTTCCTTGTACCAATTTCAGGTTCACTGCACAGTGACAGGCTCAAATCTGCATGAGAATGCAGCCTTGGCAGCTTGCCCTAGCCCATCACGGTTACCTTGCCCTGGCATCATCTTGGCTCTGCAACCAGGACATTCTTCTGAACTGGAAAATCTCTCCCTCCTGCTGAGTAGAGACTTCACAACACCCCTCGATTATCATTTTACCACTCAAGCTCCCCCTGCAAATGTTATCCTCTGCTACTGTGCTCTTCAAAGGTTTGCAATCCCTGAGAAGTGCGTCTGTCTGCCTGTAGCAACTGCTTGAGAATTGCCAGTTTGGATAGAAGTCAACCTGCAAATGGGATTCTTCTATAAAACTTCGCATTTTGCCGCTGCTGTGCCATAGACAAGAGAAGGCACTCAGAAGACACTGACTGCTGAATGTGGAGCTGTGCAATGCATCATCTGCTCTTCTTTGATGGTAAAACTTTGGGTTTAGTCAAGTACTTGTTCAGTTCTGCAATGAAGTTGGAGGCCCTACAAGTGCAGCCTCTTGAATTCTTGGCATACTTGAGCATAAAGAATTAGACAATTTCACCACAGTTTGATTTCAAGATAATGCTGCCATTATTAAGAAATTTGTCGTAATAGGTTTCATTTGAATAAAATTGAGCATTATTTCTCCATTTAATTACAATTCAATGTTAGTTTCACACTAAGCCTCTGATTTCTGGTTCAGATATACACCATTGTTTAGTCCTGCAAAAGGAAAGTGGAAAAATATGAGGCCTATGCATCCTACAGGACAGCAAAAAAAAGTCTTTATGAATTTTAAAGACAGATAAATGTTTCTGGTGGGGTGGGGTTTTTTCGTCTATTTGCCTCCTTATAACAGTTACCAAAGTTTTGAGAAATTGTGGTAAATCATCCAGAATAAACATATTTTAAAAATACTCTGGTGGGGTGTGAAGGATTAGAAAGATAGCAAGGTACAATTATTCAGCCATCATTAGGTGGTGACAATAAGAAGAGGAGACGGAGAAACTGATGGAGCTGTTTAAAGTTTTGGGTTGTTTGGGAATTGCTCTTTTAGGTCATACAAATCTGTAATGCTAGATTATATACATATACATATATATATATATTTATATATGTATTTGTGCATGACTATGTGTACATCTTGATGATCCTTCTGGGTCCCTTTCAGCTCAAGATATTCTGTGATTCTGTGGTATGTATATATATGTAGATCTGTGTCAACAGAGAATATTTAGTATGTTTTTTTTTCTTTTATCATCAAATATGGATACTTAACATGAATGTATAATCCATTCTGTTATGATCCATGTTCATATGCATAAAATGCATAGTTGTTTCCTTGACAGGTTTCCTGATGAATTAAACTATTTTTTCCTTAAAGAAATAAAGTTGGAAGGAGGCATTTGATTTTATTTTAAATCTCATTTACTTCAGTTTTAGAAGTATGACAAATGCCCAGATATCAAATGAACTTAAATAAAACTATGTGGGAAATTTATTATTGATCAAGAATCACTTGCAGAAATAATAGGCTTTCATTTTGTAAAGTAATAAAATGCATCCCTCTTGCAAGATGAAGATTGAGCAGAACATAAAGGGTGAAACAGACATGAAAATTCTTTTGCCCAGTCTGACCTTTTTGTAGAAAAAAATTATATGATCCCTTTGTAATAAGTGCTTTCTTTTCCATATTTGCATTCAGAATTGGGAACATAGAACTGACTTTTTGCTAATTCTCAGGACACTTTTTTTAGAAATGAAATGCCTGNCGTCTATTTGCCTCCTTATAACAGTTACCAAAGTTTTGAGAAATTGTGGTAAATCATCCAGAATAAACATATTTTAAAAATACTCTGGTGGGGTGTGAAGGATTAGAAAGATAGCAAGGTACAATTATTCAGCCATCATTAGGTGGTGACAATAAGAAGAGGAGACGGAGAAACTGATGGAGCTGTTTAAAGTTTTGGGTTGTTTGGGAATTGCTCTTTTAGGTCATACAAATCTGTAATGCTAGATTATATACATATATATATATATATATATTTATATATGTATTTGTGCATGACTATGTGTACATCTTGATGATCCTTCTGGGTCCCTTTCAGCTCAAGATATTCTGTGATTCTGTGGTATGTATATATATGTAGATCTGTGTCAACAGAGAATATTTAGTATGTTTTTTTTTCTTTTATCATCAAATATGGATACTTAACATGAATGTATAATCCATTCTGTTATGATCCATGTTCATATGCATAAAATGCATAGTTGTTTCCTTGACAGGTTTCCTGATGAATTAAACTATTTTTTCCTTAAAGAAATAAAGTTGGAAGGAGGCATTTGATTTTATTTTAAATCTCATTTACTTCAGTTTTAGAAGTATGACAAATGCCCAGATATCAAATGAACTTAAATAAAACTATGTGGGAAATTTATTATTGATCAAGAATCACTTGCAGAAATAATAGGCTTTCATTTTGTAAAGTAATAAAATGCATCCCTCTTGCAAGATGAAGATTGAGCAGAACATAAAGGGTGAAACGGACATGAAAAATCTTTTGCCCAGTCTGACCTTTTTGTAGAAAAAAATTATATGATCCCTTTGTAATAAGTGCTTTCTTTTCCATATTTGCATTCAGAATTGGGAACATAGAACTGACTTTTTGCTAATTCTCAGGACACTTTTTTTAGAAATGAAATGCCTGATTATTTGCATGGGAAAGATGGTTTTAGAGAATGTACAAAGTGATGAATATTTAGCAAATCATAGCTTTATAATGTCTTGGGTGCCATCCAGATATTTTTTAATGTTAACATCTTAAATTAAACAGTGCTCTATTAAATTTAAGATAAGTCTGTGCCAGAACTTTTGACTTGAATGTCCTTCACATTTGGAGCTTCAGGAGGCTGAGTTTAATTTTCATACCCAAATATGATATGACACAGTGAATCCGTCTGTGCAGAACTCTTTATTTCTTTTTGATAATGGAGATGCTCCATGAGTCTCTATGTTAAGACTGTAAAATGTATTTTGTATCTGGGATGTGTCTCTCTCTGTCATCTTTTTACCTCCTTTTTTTGGACCGCTTTCCATCCTGCAGTTTCAAAGGAAGGTGATCCAAGGTGACATCAAGGGTTGTTAAATAATGATGATCCTCTTTTCAGGTGGAAGCCCCTTTGGACAAAATGTTGACTTCTGTTCGGGACAAAGCAGTTTGTCAAGTCATAACTCCAGGAAGTTGGTAACTAAGCAACAGATCAACTGTTGGAAAACTTTGATGTCCTAATGATGCTCATTTGGGAACCTTCTGACAGGGAATTCTCTGAGGGCTGGTGAGTTATATGGAAGAATCGAGCATCAGAAATCTTAAAATAAAATTTGGCAGGAGAGACAAGGAGAAGGGAGGCTTTTTGAGGATGTTTGGGGTTTTTTTCTTCCTTTTAGTTGTATGTATTTTTTGGTTTTTGATTGATGTTTTTATTTGATTGATTTGGGGTTCATTTTATATTAAAGGTAACCCTTTCAATTTTAAGACCAGATAAGGAAGAAACAAACTAGTTGGACACATTGTAGATAGACTCCATTTTTCAAAAGAAATCCTTGTGTAGGATGATGAATCCCTTGAGGAACCTGACCTATGCCCTGTTATTATAATTCTTGAAGACTTGGTATGGAATATATGGTAAATATATATATATAAATTCTATAGTTTGCAAGATCAAGCCAAATCCTCGTATATCTTTTTCCATCATGAATGTCCAAACTAAATTTTTATTATCTGTTTGATTATTATACGTTTAGTAGACATTATTAGACATTTATTTTTTTTTCTTAAAGATAACTCACACTGTTCATTACTTGACAGCAAGCAGTGAACAAAGCCATTGCGTAAGACTTAAAATGATCTCAGACTTTTATAGAATTTTTTCCTAAGGATGATGCATAACTAAAAAAAAGAATGAGAAATATAACCAAAACAACCCCCAAAACCACAAAACCACAAAACACAAAGAAATTTGAAAGAGGAAAATATAGTACATGGGAATGGATTGACCTAGCAAAAATATATTCTCAAGACACAGCTTTAAAAGAATCTGTAATATTTCAAGTTTCCTTATAGAACAGAGAGATGGAAACTGTGAGTGTTGGAAATTCAAAGTGGTAATATTTGTCCCCAAATTTTTTTTGTTGCTATTTTTTGGAAACGTCAGCAACCTAATGGACGTACTGATTCTGGAAGAATTCCTTCTTACCTGTATCCTTAGACTTACACAGCTCTCACAGCTGTATTATATTAATCATGTAAATTGAAGATATGTTGATCATTTCAATATGTTATGAAGAATATGAAAGCTAGAGAGAGAAATTTTGGAAATACAGGACTAAAGGACACTTTATGGCTGCAAGAATACTTACTTTCTATTACCTAAATAGTGTTGAATCAGGAGAGTTCCTCGTCATGTTCACCGAAGACTTTAGAAAACATGTTTAAAAATACATGAGAGGTACGCATAATAATGAAAGTTAGAGCTATGTCTCTATGTAAGGTAATTCAAATAGCCAATCTTTAAAACTGTAAGTTATATAGCATGACTTCTAGCTTACACAGGAAGGATTGTGTTACCACATATGAAATAGCTTACGAGACTGCTTGTACATTTCTAAATAAAGACTAATCTTACTAAATTTATCAATGAATAATTTGCTATGTGGGTCTCATCAGAAGCCAATGTTTATAGATCTAAAGGCCTGAAAAGTCTGTTAAAGAAATGAATCTCATTTTTAGTACAATATGAGGTGGAGAGCTTTGCTGAATAAATTTGTGATTTGAGAATGGAATATTTTCATCAAGTTGTGCAGTCTTGATTTAAAATGGTAGAGACTTCATCACATCTTGTGATAGGTTATGCCAGGATTTAATTTTCTTCTAGGTGGAAAAATACAACTCTTTCCACTCCATCTGATTGTGTGCAGTATGAAAATCTGATCTTATTGTGCCCTTTTATTTCACATGAGAACTCTCTCTTATCTTAATGACTCTTTTGAGGTAAACCTTTTTTTCTGGGGGAGGGGGAATAGAATAGATTGATTTTTTAATTTTTTACACTTTAAGTCATGTTTTATTTGAGTTCTCTATTTTTGTCAAGTTTTGTTGATTTTTATATCACATTTGCTCTGAATTTAGTCATAATTTCTGCTTTTTGTTCTAATTTCTCTGTTCTGAAATGAATTTTCAAGCCCACAGCAGCCACTTGAATGTTTCTAATAATAGCCTCACTAATTTCATTTACAGAAGTAAATAAAAGAATTTCGCTATCTAACTATGGAAGGTTGAATTTGCTTTGTAGCAAAACCCTTGGTTTGAAACTATCTTGTCTATAGGCAGTGAACATCCTTTAAAGTAGGATTTCTTTTTCTGTTTCAGATATATACCCATGGCTGCAAAAGAGCTTATTGTTCACAAAGCCTAAGGAATTCAGTTTGGCCTATCAAAATGATCCAAATTCATCATTACTTATCACTCTCTTCTCCTGTCATATATGTTGAGTAACAATACAGCCTATTATTCATCTCTAGAGAGTAATGTGCAATTTGACAAGAGAAGGATAGCTGAAAAGTCACTTTCAGGAAGTGGTATTTCCAAAACCTTTGCACTGATCTCTTGGAATTAAATGTCTTTGGTAGATGATCAGATGAGCAGGTAATCAGAAAGGGTAGATTAAATGGAGAAAGATGGATTGTATTTCTTCTTAAATGTGTACAATGCAAGAAGGTCATATGGGATTGTTCTCTTCGCTCCTGAAGGAACAGAGGAATCATGTAGGAAGCAAAGAACACGGTGAGCCCAGGCTCTTTTGTATTATGTATTAATAAATGTCTCTGGGAAAAACAGAATAATTGTCAGTGAACAAAGGCTGTTCATCTCTGTATGACTGAGTTGCTTTAGGAAATGTTTCTGTGTCTCAGCTTAGCCTCAGATAGCTCTAGCTGCTGCAGTGTAACCTTGTTAATTTATTAGCTTTTCGGTTCAGAACTGACTAAACTGTAAAATACAGTAAAACAGCCTGTCATAAAAAGAACAACTCTTAATTTGGATTAAACAAAAATTACCTTTATTGAAGAGGAGAAAAATTAAAAATATAAAATAAAGGTAAAAACCCGGGCTTGGAGATCGGAGACACTTGTAGCCTAACCGGCGTTAAGCCCAAGTGCAGC